>OX438802.1:24345962-24607038 GCA_949316475.1 Hypomecis punctinalis | reverse complement strand
ATCGCGATGAACGCGACACCGCAGTCCTCCTCAGTCGGCAAGCCGACCTACTGGCCAGCCTCTACAGGGGTTTGGGGAAAAACCCGGAGAGGCGGCCCCACCTCGGGTTCCTCTTCGTTCACCAGGTTGGGACAGACCTGGCTACTAAGCCCCCCCGCCACGACAAGGCGGGAACCCACTCGGGGGGGAACTTAATATAATCTGGCGTAACCAAACTGTGAACCCAAACATATCTTACCAACCACATGCCCTTAAGTACATATTACATAAATGTTTTTATTGATAAGTTAAAATTAATAATATTTATTATACTATATAATATGTACTGAAATAGTTTATTATATAAAACCGTCTCAATACAAATAATAAAATTGCCGTGACCTTAGATAGAGTAGATAAAGTCATATGTATAATTATACCTACACAAAATAATATTACTTAAAACACGAGTATAATATTACATCATATTATATTAGCATATATACGCTGCCTTATGATTGAATATTGCGTTTGCATTTCATACATTTCGTCGATTCCGAGTTGCAATTTTGTCTGAAACTACTTACTGATTTTTTCCTCATATTTTTGTTGGCCTCATAGTAAAAGTTTTTCGTATTGAAGGTCTGAATCACCTCCATTCAGCTTAGTACAGCATAAGCAAATAACCCTGTATAGTACATTTATTTTTTGTTGTGACATACCCACTCAAATACTTACCTACTAACAAACAAGGCTTAGCAGTGGATTTTGTTAACGTGACTGAGTAACTTTTTGGCTTACCATTTATGTATAATTCGCTATAGTTGAACACGCCATAATTTTTCTTTTTTTTTGACAATTTTCTTTCAAATGTTTCGCTTTGTTCGTAACGTCACGTGATTTACACTTTGTTAGTAACACAGGCAGTCGATCATAAGGTGGGCATACACGGTCAGTTCAACTGATCAGTTTTTCGCGTCACTCCAATTGGGGCTCATTCAGTAAATTAAAAGGTGGGAATTGGTGGCTCCATGTATAAACCACTACCAGAAGCTGGGCACACATGATGAAATAATCGCATCAGTTCATCAAATAATTGCAGCGGAAACCTAATGTAGTCAACTATTGCCGATAGGTACTGCGATGGTTTGCATGTTTGTACCACTTCGATGATTAACTGAATCTTCAGTAACTCACGTAATTCCAATTTTTTATAAAAAAATATCTGAACCAAAGTTGTTTGGAATTTGATTAACTACAACTTTAATTCACATCAACTTTTGTAGGATCGATATTTTTCGAATATGACATTGTAAACAATATGGCACCACCGTCTTATCAAAAAAAAATATCGATCCTAGAAAAAATTGATGGGAATCAAAGTTGTAGGAAATCAAATTTCGAACATTTCTGGTTTCCAAAATTTCTCATGAAAAATTGAAATAACACAAGTTATGGAAGAAGCAAAATGGCACCACTGCCTTATTAAAAAAATTATCGATCCTATAAAAAGTTGATAGGAATCAAAGTTGTAGGAAATCAAATTTATAACATTTTTGGTTCCGACAATTTATCCTGAAATATTGAAATAACACAAGTTATAGAAGAAACAAAACGGCACCACTGTCTTATTAAAAAAATATCGATCCTAGAAAAAGTTGATGAGAATCAAAGTTGTAGGAAATCAAATTTTAAACAACTTTGGTCCCGATAATTTCTCATGAAATATTGAAATAACACAAGTATGAAAGAAACAAAATGGAACTACTAACTTTTAAAAAAAAATATCGATCCTGGAAAAAGTTGATGGGAATCAAAGTTGTAGGAAATCAAATATCAAGCAACTTCAGCTTTGATAATTTCTCATGAAAAATTGAAATAACAAATTATGGAAGATACAAAATAGAGCCACTAACTTATTAAAAAAAATATCCATCCTGGAAAAAGTTGATGGGAATCAAAGTTGTAGGAAATAAAATTTCAAACAACTTTGGTTCCGATAATTTCTCATGTAAAATTGAAATAACACAAGTTATCGAAGAAACATCATGGCACCACTGGCTTATTATAAAAATATCGATCCTAGAAAAAGTTGATGAGAATCAAAGTTGTAGGAAATCAAATTTCAAGCAACTTCAGCCTCGATATTTTCTCATGAAAAATTGAAATAACAAGTTATGGAAGAAACAAAATAGAACCACTAACTTATTAAAAAAAATATCGATCCTGGAAAAAGTTGATAGAAATCAAAGTTGTAGAAAATCAAATTTCAAACAACTTTGGTTCCGCTAATTTCTCATGTAAAATTGAAATAACACAAGTTATCGAAGAAACATCATGGCACCACTGGCTTATTATAAAAATATCGATCCTAGAAAAAGTTGATGAGAATCAAAGTTGTAGGAAATCAAATTTCAAGCAACTTCAGCTTCGATAATTTCTCATGAAAAATTGAAATAACAAGTTATGGAAGAAACAAAATAGAACCACTAACTTATTAAAAAAAATATCGATCCTGGAAAAAGTTGATAGGAATCAAAGTTGTAGGAAATCAAATTTCAAACAACTTTGGTTCCGATAATCACTCATGTAAAATTGAAATAACACAAGTTATCGAAGAAACATCGTGGCACCACTGGCTTTTTAAAAAAATATCGATCCTAGAAAAAGTTGATGAGAATCAAAGTTGTAAGAAATCAAATTTCAAACAACTTTGATTCCGATAATTTCTCATGTAAAATTGAAATAACACAAGTTATTGAAGAAACATCATGGCACCACTGGCTTATTAAAAACAATATCGATCCTGGAAAAAGTTGATGGGAATCAAAGTTGTAGGAAATCAAATTTCAAACAGCTTTGGTTCCAATAATTTCTCATGAAAAGTTGAAATAACACAAGTTATCGAAGAAACATCATGGCACCACCGGCTTATTAAAAAAAATATCGATCCTAGAAAAAGTTGATAGGAATCAAAGTTGTGGAAAATCAAATTTCAAACCACTTTGGTTCCAATAATTTCTCATGAAAAATTGAAACACTTAACACAAGTTATCGAAGAAATATCATGGCTCCACTGTCTTCAAATATGGAACCACCAATTCCCACCTTTTCATTAACTGAATGAGCACCCAGTTGGAGTGACGCGAAAAACTGATCAGTTTAACTGACCGTGTGTGCCCACCTATACACTTTAGTTATTTATTCTCTAAGATCATACATGCGTATCAGTATCTTACTTATTTGTTTGGATTACGCAAGTCTTGTATTTAGTGGTAGTTAATAAAGACACTTGACCTGTATAAAATAAGTAAGTATGTTTGATAATGCATACATTTCGGTATAAATAGCTATTCTTAGTTGTTAATAAAAGTGATGAAAAGAAAAAAATATATTGTCAATTCAAGTGGAATGGACTTGATTTTTGGCACGGATATAGTTAAAAGGTCGCAAAGTGACATAAGCTACTTTTTATCCCGAAAAATAAAAGTTTCAGGATAGCACCAAAATTAAATATCATCAAGCTAGTATGTAATAAATAGTGCTTGGTTTAATTCTATTATTATTTTGATAAGTAGGTACTTAGTTAAACATTGTAAATAGATGTACACTCAAAGAGTTTTCTTTGTGATAAGCATTTCAAAAATCTGAAGCGAACGCATGATTTGAACCTGTAGATGTACACTCGCATATCGTCGCTTTCGTGGTGAAGAGAGCTAACCCAAAAAAACAAGTTTTTAAATAATGAGCAATTAAGGGACAAGGGTCAACTACAAAATATATTTTTTATAACATCTTCTAAACCATTGGTCTGATTTTGATGAAAATGGAGTCGTATAAGAAAAATAGCCTTATTGAATCCCCGTTTTAATATAATAATTGGTAATTATCTATGTAACTAATTTGACTAAAAATGTGGGTTGACCTCTGTTCTCCACCAAAGCGACGATATTACTCATATATACTATCAAGTCATTATATTATGATTATAATATAAGCAAGTCGTATGTCATGTCATGTTACTTTCTTAAACATGATATTATTATTTATCCAATTTTTTTTGTTTTTCTTTCAGATACTTTTATACAAAGATTTGAATAGAAAAAAAAATATCCACCCGACAATGGAAGACCTCGTAAAGAATAAAGAGCTGGCAGACACGACGACCTTTGTTAATCATGAAATAGAATGGAAACCATTTCTTAGACAGGTATGTTTAATATTTCAAACCCAACAAGTTCAAATAGTGTTTTAAGCGTGTTTGTCAATTTCTTTTTTCCATGGAATTGTAATATGGAACCATTGAAAATGTATGGAACGGACATTACGGACACAAAGTACTTGTCAAGACAAACCAAAGGAACCCAAACTCCATGGAGTTGAGTCGTTTCAGTACAAAGTTCCTAGTCCACCTTCCAGCTCTATCATCAGATAAGCTCCGTATCTTCATAATATGGCATTGTCACACAGTATAACACATAAGCATGCAAAATTTTTGTTCGATCAGACACCGGGGTTGAGTTAAAATTTGCTTGCAAGATTTGATTACAGACAGACTGACAACGGCACGGGTCTACGGAAACCTAATAAAAGCTTGTAAAAAGTAATCAAATCGAATCTAATTTTACTCACAATTTCTTTATTAACATTTGTTATTATATGTATAAGTTGGTTATAAATTTATACAAAAGTGGAAGTATGTTTTCTCGATAGCCATATCGTGTCATTCAGCTTGCAATTAGACTATGCTTATTTTTAAAACACATTACACCATAACTTAAAGTCAAATTGTATCAACTCAAAGAACTGCCTATCCTATAGTGCAAGTACAGATTTTAAATAAAGCCATTATTACCTATCGGAACATAGCGATAAAGTGTTTAAATAATAAAGTGTTTTTATTTATAGCATTTCGATTTTTGTAGGCAGTCTAACGATTTCATGAATTTTGAAGATGCTTCAAAACTTCGATATCATGAAATGACAACTGATGTTTGATAAAACTGATTTTTTTAACTTACTTGAGTTGTCAATTCTATCCAGCTATAACTGTGATAAGTGAAAGCACAGAAATGATAATTATGCTGTTCTGTAGGTGACAAATCCCTCTTTATTTTGTTCTCGCATAAAACTGTAAATATCATTAATATCATCATCGTCTAATTATCATAGCAGTCGTGGGACGTCCATACAGCACGTTTGTGCTGGACCTAGACGATATATTTTATTGTGAAAATGCAGAATCTGGTGTTTTGTCTACAGTTATTGGTAGCTAGTAGCGTTTGGACCCTGTTCTTTTGCTTGGGCATGCAGTTTGGTACCACAACTGTTTTGGTACCTCAACTACGACGTGCAAACGTCACCGTTTCTGACGAAATGGTTTCGTGGTTATGTGAGTATAATTGTAATGACTCATCATTAGTATATTGCTCCTAATCCTTGGTTTATATGGGTCATCATCTTTGACATTCTAATTCAGGAGACTCGATTAAATGTGTCTAGTCAAGAGCTTATCAGCTTTTCTAACCTGTTAAAGTCAATCGTCATCGCCATTGAAATCATCAATAACGTTACTCTGCAGTATTTGTTCCGTTAACTTCCAAAATTAGCATGTGCATGAGAATCTCATTTGTTTTTAGACTTTTTATGGCTGCGTATTTAATGTATAATAGTTTTTTTCTTAAACAAAAGCTTTATAATGTACCTATTTATAATAAACTGCTAAATTATGTAATCTGGTACAGGTTTTGTTCTGACAACACCTATTGTTTTCTTACAGCCGCAGGTTTGGGTTATGCTGCTATTCCTTGGATTGTCATTCTTTCTATAATGGCACACAAATTAGGACGGAAGAAAACATCTATATTTATATCTCTTGCAACTATTATCAGTAACATCGTGTTCTACTTCAGTACAACTCCAAAGCATCTGCTAATATCGGAAATCATCTTCGGAGTCACACAAGCTGCTACAAATACCGTCTATATTGTAGTTTTATCGGAGTACACTTCTCCAAAATACCGCGGCATGTTCCTTTGTGTTAAGTCAGCTAGTTTCTTTTGGGGTATTTGGGTTGCAAATGCTATTGGAACTTTTGCTTTTTGGAGGTACATTCCAGTAGTAAGCTTAGTTGCATCTTTATACTCGTTGACTGTTTTTGTTTGGCCCGAGTCTCCACATTGGTTGGCTAGTAATAATAGATTTGCTGAGTGTAAAAAAGCCCATTGGTGGTTGAAGGGAAAATGCAAAAACGCTGAGCAAGAGTTAAACCAGCTCATTCGATTACAAGCCGAGCTTGAAAGCTATGATATCTTTTCTCTAAAAGGTTTAAAACTAGTATTGAAGAGAGAATTTTACTTGCCTGTATTGATATCTATGCTAGCGCTTCTCAGCTATCATTTATGTGGTAAGCTTGTTATAACAGCTTATGCCGTTGACATGATCAAGAAAATGATCAAAAATGAAACTACAGTTTATCATACAATGTTAATTTTAGACGGTATTACCGTTTTCAGTGCATATGTTGGAAGCTATGTATCAAAAATATATAGCCGTCGCTCTGTTTGGCTCACAACGATTAGCATAGCAATATCATTCTTACTTATGCTTTCATTGTATGTATTCCTCGTTAAGATAGATGTCTGTTCTGAAAATATTTATCTATCTATATTTTTATTGGCTGGATTCTCTATGTCGATTTCTTGCGGGCCACTTATTTTAGCTACTTCTTTGTCTGGTGAATTAATTCCCTACAGATACAAAAAGGTTTTTGTAATTATTGTGGCTTTATGGTACGTAGTTTTATATGGTATCTTTTTAAAACTATCGCCTCTTATTGTCAAAGTTCTAGGTTTGCACGGTACGTTTTTATTTTACGCTTTGTCTTCCAGTTTTTGCACATGTTTGATGTATTTTTATCTGCCTGAGACAAAAAATAAGACTTTGTCGGAGATTGAGGAGTATTTTATTGATAAACAATTTTGGAGAGATAGAAACGTTGTTCGTAGACTAAGAAAATAGAAGAATCACATTACTTCTTATTACGATACTAAATTTGAAGTAATGTCTTGTTCATAGAATCGCCATAAGTACCTACTCATGTTTAAGACAAAATAATTTATTTTGTATACTTACTTATAATATTACCTAATTCGTAAACTGTACAATGTTTGGAAAAATAAATTTACATACATTAAACATGTTAGCAGTTTAATTTTTCTGATCAAATCTGATTAAAGATGATGAAGAAGAAATACATGAACATCAATTAAAGTATAAAATGCACGCTAATTTACACATAATAAATAATATTATTACATTTAATATACCTAAGGATAACTTTGCAAGCATTAGCAATTTGGAACAGAAAATTCGTGTCGGGATTTAGATGAATATTTTGTAAAATTAACATGTAATGCAATGATACAGAACAATAAAGTCAGCAGAGACAAAAAAGATTACAATAACTTAATATAATATGAATATCCGTGGAATATCTAATCTACTACTACTAGTAGTAGGTAATTCTGCCTAAGACAGTTATTTTCGCCACGACAGGTACAAAGTGCAAATATGATGTGACGGCCGTGTTTATTATGTAGCTGTAATAATCAAAACCGTTGAAAACACACAAATGCCATGAAGAAGCCATGGTAGTCAAGACGTAGTGACACCCGCCTTACAATGGTGAGGTCGTGGGTTCAAATCCCCGGTCCCGTACCAATGAGTTCTTTGGAATTTATGTACGGAATTTGATTCCACCTTCTTTTCGGTGAAAGAAAACATAGTGAAGCAAACTTATTAGGACCGCAAGATCGCGCTAGATGCAAGCCGCTACCAACGGTCTTATTGGAAATCATTAGGGGAGGCATATCTCCAGCAGTGGACGTCCTATGGCTGAAATGATGGTGATGATGATGATGAAGCCTATATTATATGACTTCCTGTGGATCAATTTAGTTCATATTCGCAAATTATATCTCGTTAGGATTTAGATCCTATATGATTATGCCAAATATTATCAAAATCAGCTGATAAATAGTTTCGACAAGATTCGTTGAAAATTTGACCCGTAAAGGAAAATCAAAATCTGGACTGACGAAAGAAAAATTGTTTAGTTAAAGCGGAGTCATCTTTCACTTCGTTCACTTTGGTCAGTAAAGTTTTTACACATGAAATGCTCAGAGGTTTGCAAATCTCTTACATTATAATAAACAGTATGTAGGTACTGTGAACTCATTACATTCTGCGAATTTTTTTTTTATTTGTAGTTAATGATAGTCAGTAACGTTTGGATCCTGTACTTCTGTTTGGGGATGCAGTTTGGCACGACGACAGTGTTAATACCTCAACTTCAACGCACTAATATCACCGTGTCCGATGAAATGGTTTCATGGATGTGTCAGTATTCTTCTTATTGCTCTTCATCATTATTATCACTATCTATTTCTCATCATCTTCGTTATTTCATCCACTGTTGAAGCTGAACATAGGTTTCCCCTCCAAATTTTCAATAAGACCGGTTAGAATCAGCTTGCACCCAACGAGAAAATATGCGGTATTCATTCGGTCATATCTCCATTTTTTATGGGTCCTTCTAGTAATTGTACGTGGTCTCCATTCGTAAAATTAGCGAACCATGCATGCTTAAGATGAATTATTTACAATATAAAAACATATAATGAAATGATAACATGACTACCTCAGCGAAATTTTTATTTTTTTTGCAGCTTCCGCAGTTCCATACGCTTCCATACCATGGATTTTCATTCACTCTATTATGGCTCACAAATATGGTCGGAAAACGACCTCAATTATCGTTTCCATCGCAACTATTTTTAGTAGCATTGTATTTTGCTGCAGCACAACACCTGCTATTGTTCTTATATCGGAAGTCTCATATGGAGTTACTCTGGGTGCTACGGCTTCTGTTTCTATTATTTTTGTATCCGAGTACACGTCTCCTCAATATAGGGGAATGTTCCTTTCCATCAAGTCTGCAAGCTTTTTTTGGGGCATATGGGTTGCAAATGCTATCGGAACTTTCACTTATTGGAGATATATTCCCGCTGTATGTCTTGCAGTATCATTTAATAGTTTGACATGTTTTTATTGGCTTGAGTCTCCACATTGGTTGGCTACCAAGAATAGGTTTGCAGAGTGCCGTAAAGCTCATAGACTGTTAAAAGGAAACAGTGAAAACGCTGAACTTGAGTTGAAAAAACTAATTCAATGTCAGGCGGAATCTTCAAATAGCGGCGATGTTATTTTCAAGGATTTTTCTAGGAGAGAATTTTATATGCCGTTATTATTATGCATGTTGTCTGTGCTCAGTTATAATATATCAGGAAAACTCGCCATAACAGCCTATGCCGTCAATATGATCAAGAAAATGATAAAAAATGAATCAACAGCTTACCAAACTATGTTAATTTTAGACGGTATTACTGTTTTCAGTGCATATGTTGGATGCTTTTTGACAAAACTATATAATCGACGTACTATTTGGATTATTACATTTGGCATAGCTATCTCTTTTTTACTTATACTTTCATTATATACCTACTTAGTTCATCAATCTGTTTGTTTAGAAAACGTTTATTTTTCTATATCTCTTCTGACTGGTTATTCATTATCGATATCTTGTGGACCGATGATTCTAGCTACTTCTTGGGCTGGTGAGCTATTAGCTAGCAAATACAAAAGTATTTCAATGGTTATTATAGCCGTGTGGTATAACATATTATTTGGAGTTGTAGTGAAACTATCACCGTCAATGGTAAATATGTTTGGTTTACATGGAGCGTTTTTATTCTACGGTTTATGTTCTGGAGCATGCGTATTGTTAATGCATTTTTATTTACCAGAAACAAAAGATAAGACTTTGGCTGAGATTGAAGAATATTTTAGAAATAAAAAAGAAGTCGAAGTCGAAGAGTCGCATGAGCTGGTTGTATAAAAAAATGCTCAAAAACCATTCAAAATTCAGTCAGTTTTAAATAAGTTTTCTGTGGTATATGCTTGTCATGCTTAAATAGCTCACATTTTTTTACACTATCACTGTCAGCAACAAAAATTAAAATGCACGGAAAATATGAAATTTTTCCTTGTTTTTATTGTACATCTCATTATACTTTCTAAGACTATTTATTTTATGCTTAACCAGACATAGAAAAAATCATTATAAAATATAACTTTTTAAAAATACAAGCTTTTGAGATCCTGGATATCATGTAGCAGCAGAGTGCTAGCCAAGACGATTAAAACGAGCCCAAACACGACGGGTCTATCTTGTTTAGTACAGGAGATCCTATAACCTTCTGACTCCATCATCAGATCAGCTCTATGGTAACATGTTTTTGGATTGTAACGCGATATACAGATTCAGATCAATCGGAAACCACGAAGTTGGTCAAATTTATCTTGCAAGATTCCATCCGTTCTTACATACATAGGTCTACACAATACATCTATTGCAAGATATATTTAATATTTTTGTATATTTTTGTAAAAAAAAAAAAAAAACACAAAAAAAGTAAATAAAAAGCTTGTAAAATGACCTTTTTTCCACGTCTGGTTTCGCTTTACATTCACATTAATATACTTAAGTTTAATATATTCATATAAAGTATTTATTTACCCTTTCTGTATAAGCCTAGGCGCACGCTAGGCGACACGCCACTGCGACAGCTCGGCGACTAGTCGCGTGCGCTCGTTACTTAGCGCCGCGTGTAGTCGTTGTGCACACGCACACACGACGACAGTCGCGCGACATAGTACAGCGCGCTGTCAGTCTCTTTGTGAGCGCTAATCGCCGACACAACCGACAGCTCTGCGTCTAGACGCGGCGTGAAGACGCCATTTGCAAACGACGGCTTAGGCGAGGAATGCCCAATCCCGATTCTCATAATGCCCAAGTGGTCCTGGAATGCCCAATTCTAAGAATGCCCAATTCTGACAATGGCCAATTCTAGGAATGCCTAATTCTTAAAATGGCAATATAAATTGAATTAAGAATTTTACATAAAAAAAAACGTTAATTTTCTATACACAGGGTGACCACTAACAGTAACAACCTCTTTAAGGCGACCTTAGTGCATTCAGAAGAATAACATTTACTTTGGGACCAACCGAAGCCAAATTCGCGAAAAAGTATGCAGTTCTATGGAAAAAGTCCATTGATAATCAACGAAATGTACGATATGAGACAGCCGGTTTTTTTCGCGGAATCTGGATTGGTTGGCCCCATAGTAAAAATTGTTAACTTTGATCTACTGAAGTTGCCTTTGAGAGTGGTTCATTGTTACTTGCCGGAGACCTTGTTTATAAAATGAATGATTATTATTATAAAATTCCGAGTTGTAAATATTTTGCCATTGTAAGAATTGAACCTTCATAGAATTGGGCATTCTTAGAACCATATGGCATTGTTATAATTGAGCATTCCTTGTCTAAACCCAAACGACAACACCACATCTTGTCGTGGCGTTAAGTCGCTCAGTTTGCGATGGCTTATAGCGGTAATGTACTTATATATAAACGGTATTGTAAGCAGTATCTAGGTATTGTATTAGTACAAGATGTATACCAATATTGCCTAACAAAGGCCAGCCAACGTATAAAATAGAGTACCTATTCGCATGGATTATTCTGACAATGACACGCGTGGCATGGATTAGATCAGCACAAGGCAGGGAACACTGGCACAAGGGAGAGGAGGCATATACTCAGCAGTGAGTCGTTACAGGCTGATGATGATGATTTTGACGATTGATAATGTACCAATTATAAAAATAAAATAAGCAGACGGTATTGTACCTATATGAAGTTATTAGGAAAAAGTATACTAAGTTGAAAGGTGCTATGATAATTTAGATTAGATCACAATTTATGAACAACTTTTCCTATGAGGCCAAGAAAAAATCAAGAAAATAAAAATAGTGGAAAGTAACCAAATATGGAATAGTATCCCTAATATGGAATACCGGCATTTCACGTAAACTACGATATCTAGACACATTAAACAGTGATTATCAATCACTTCCTATCACTAAACATAGATACAGCTTACAAACATGTGGGTCGACCGGGTGCTTCGTTTACGGTGAGAGTGTTTTGTTTTGCTGCTTGCAGAAAACTTTATCATATACGTAAAATTGAGTATTTTTATTGGTGTAATTGTAAATGGCATTACCTTTATTGCTTATATGCATTGTTAACTTGTTTGTTTAAAAGTTTTAGAGACCTTTTATTTTATTAAATTAGAAATATGTATACGAGTTAAATTAGTTAGAAATTCCAAATATGGAAAGGTGATGTACTGTACTGTACTGTACCAGCCTTTTTAATAGTCCACTGCAGGACGTAGGCCTACCCACGAAGGGTGATTGGGCCATATCCACCACGCTGGCCCAGTGCGTGTTGGTGGAAAGGTGATGGGGTCTACATAATTTTGAGGTGGTGAGGTTATAGGATACCTTGATAGGACATGTAGATCCAGACTCAGAGGACGCGGAGTGTATTTTCTATCGTATGATGTTTTCTAGTAACACTCAAAGGGAAACCTGGATCAAATGCCTCATTTTCGGTTTCAGGGCTTATGTATGAACTGGAGTAGAGTTTGACGCCTGAATTTGTAACTAGGTATTGCAAATAGCTATAGGTATTTTCATATTTGAGCAAAGTTCCTAAAGATTCTAATGTTTATTCCTATATGTGTACTCTGAGACAATGCTTCTCGCCAAATTTCATAGTTTTATGTCAACGGGAAGTACCCTGTAGGTTTTGATTTTTGTGAGTGTCGAAATATGCGGTTTTTTACGACATAAACGGCTCTAACTTTTTTAAACGATAACTGAGAAGTTTTTCTTTTACACAACTGTAAGAAACCATAGATATAGATATATACGTATACAGTTTAAATTTCAACTCGATATCTTTACGCGTTCCCGAGATAAAGAGTCTTGACATACACACAGACGGACAGACTGACAGACGGACAACAAAGTGATCCTATAAGGATCCTATAAGGATCACTTTGTTGTCCGTCTGTCCGGTATATATAGGATATATACGTTCCGTTTTTTCCGTTTGAGGTACGGAACCCTAAAAACAGGCTAAAAAATCTAAATAAAGATTGTGTCCTTGTGGAAGAGTGCCAAGGACGCTGACTGCATTCCCGCGCTGAATTGCTAAAGAAATTAGCCAGCCTTCTTGTCACCACAAGCGTCGACAAGTTTTGGCGAAACTATGTTGAAGTTTTTTTTTAGGGAAGGACCCCACGGACCAAAAGTTTCGACACGAAGCGGTAAAAAAATACTCCCTTGCAAGTGATGTGTATTTGCGCCGCTTAGCGTCTTCTGCGGCCTTCGCTGCGGCCTCGGCTCTTTGAATTGTCCCACTGAGAAGAGAAGGGGCCAAGGTATCGACGCAAGTTGCATCCCATACCAGCGCTCTTCCACGCTCACAAGGGATCAATGTTAAGCCATCAGGGCGCTTACCGTCATCTCTTGCTATGCCAGCTGGCTCTAAAATAGCTGAGATGTTAATAGAGGCAAGCGCATTTTTAATGATGTCATTTAAAGAGCCGTGGCGGAAAAACCTACCGGCATTTCTCTGGCAGCAAAGTCCGTGGAGTCCATACTTATCGACGCTGCTTCCACAAGGACACATATGACGCTCGACAATGGCAGCACCTAATCTTAATCCGGTTGTAATGCGGAAGCTGCCACTGTCATATAGTGTGTACAAAACTGTTACTTACTGAAGCGCAAATATATAATTGTTTATAATAAAGTTTATTTTTTTTAAATTTCTGATGCATATTTCCGAAACTGTTTACTACAACTCTGGAGAACGCCTTTAAGCTCCTGGAATGGAAAGGACTCGGCATCAACATCAATGGCAAATACATCACTCACCTTCGATTTGCCGACGATATCGTGGTCATGGCAAAGTCGATGGAAGAACTCAGCACGATGCTCAAAGGCCTTAATCGAGTCTCTCAACAGGTGGGTCTTAAAATGAACATGGATAAGACAAAGGTCCTGTGTAATTCTCATGTTGTACCCACCCCTATTTCAGTAGGGAACTCGGTTCTTGAAGTCGTTGACTCGTACGTCTACCTAGGATAAGCAGTCCAGTTAGGTAGTTCCGACTTCAAGAAAGAGGCCAATCGCCGAATCCATCTCGGTTGGGCAGCGTTTGGAAAATTGCGTAATGTCTTCTCCTCCGACATACCTCAGTGCCTCAAGTCGAAAGTTTTCGACCAGTGTGTGTTGCCAGTGATGACTTATGGCACAGAAACGTGGTCTCTCACTATGGGCCTTATTAGTAAGCTCCAATTAGCCCAACGAGCCATGGAGAGGGCTAAGCTCGGTGTTTCTCTGCGTGATCGAATTAGGAATGAGGAGATCCGTAGAAGAACCAAGGTTACCGACATAGCCCATTAGGATTGGAAAGTTGAAGTGGCAATGGGCAGGGCACATAGCTCGTAAAATTGATGACCGATGGGGTCGAAAAGTTCTCGAGTGGAGACCACATACCGGCAAGTCCAGCGTAGGACGTCCACCCACAAGGTGGACGGATGACCGCAAGATCGCGCTGGTTGCAAACACCAACCGGTCTTATTGGAAATCATTAGGGGAGGCCTATGACTGATATGATGATGATGCATATTTTATTTATGCTTAAAAAACAAAATGGTTTTCCATGTTTGGTCACTTTCCTCTACTGTTCCATGCATTAAAAAATGCAACTCGGAATCGACGAAACGTATGAAAGTTTTTTTCTCCCTTACATAAGTAAGGAAAGGAAAAGTTCCCTTTCGGCATCCTTTCTGAATAACCCGGTATAATGTCTAAGTATTCTATACAGTCCAGGAAATATCGCCAACTTTCTGAAAACACCATAAATTCCTATTTTAAATACTTATTTTTAAGTAAATGACCGCAAATTCAAAAGTATCATAGCACGTTAGTTACGGTATACCTAAGTAGTTAGCAATTCTTAGTTGTTAACAATAGCAATATAAACGGAAAGATACCACATTACCACAGTTTCAAGAGATGGGAAAATATCTATTCGAATATATTCGTACTTATTAGTAGTAGGTATGTTTTACTTGTCTGTCTACTACAATGTACCATACCAAGATCATAATAGGAACGGGTTAGGCAAAAAAATATTCTTTGTATTGAAAAGTGTGAGACTTTGCCCATTGAACCGTTTTATCACGGGGTTCACGGGGTGTTTCAGCACCGGCAAAATATTCTCGACGACTACTGTCGACGGTTCGTTATAGTGGGCTAGTAGAGCGTATCGTGTTGTTTTCGTCTCTGATACGTTCCTAGGTAAGGTACGTTATACCTAACTTTGTTTTTACGAGGGGGAAATCTTCGAAAGATGCCCGCCTGCTTTGGGATGTAGTCGGGTTATGGATACAATCCCATCCACTAAAACTCCCGCGGTGGCTAGTCTTTGTGCCTTCTTGGGAGCTCCGGTACTTATCTCAAAAGGAACGCACCAGTGCTCCCAGCACTTGGTGTGACTACTCGCCTGGTACCTACTAGCATATTTTCTTCACTTGGTGTGACTACTCACCTGGTACTAGCATATCTTCTTTGGGTACTAGAACCAGGCTTGTGCGGTCCTCTACGACAATGTGACAATGTTGCCACTCGTGAACAAATAGCTCAAATTAACTTTACACAACTTGTATCAGTGGCAAAAATTGCCCAAACATCATTGACATTTATTACTAAAAAATATCAAACCTTAGTTACGTTGGATTGTTTTCGCTTCAGCAACAGGACGTCTAATGCTGAAGACAGTCAAACCTATTGATTTCCAATAAGAATGGTTGGTTGGCTTGCGTTTAGCGCAAACTTGCAGATTTAATGTGGTCGTTAGGTCGTAGGATGTTCCCAGGCAAGGTGGGCTTTGCCTGTGGACATCCTAAGCTACACTTCCTAGAGTTTAGTCTCCACTCGAGAACTTATAAACCACATTTGTTGTCAGTCCTCCTTACTTGTTCAATTTTGTGAATTGATGATTTTTATGTCATTTATGACGGTTAAAATAAATAAAAACTGAGTTTTAGTTACAATAATTAGTTATTAGAAATTGCAATTGCAATTACGCGAATTTCTTGAAAAGAAATTTAACTTGGGGTGCGCAATGTATTCATGAGAAATTTGTCTGTTAATCTATGTACCTACGAGTACATGAGTATCGCTCGTTTTGATTATTTTCACTAAATTAAAATCATTAAATAGTGAAATGGTTTTATTCGATTTTTATTCGACGATCAAAAATTCAAAACATCAGGATACGCAAACAAGTACACTCAATTTTTTTTACTTCAAGCTACTTTTCCACTTAATCAAGTCGTGAGACGGCATGTAGGAGAAAAGTAGAACCATATTCGAATACATTTATTTCTATAGGCACAAATGAAATACCGAGTGTAACTTTTACGAACGGTTACGTATACCTTGAACAAAAAGATTATTTGAATATTGAAACCGGCCATGGATAATCCCGTGAAAAACCAGGAGCCGATATTTATAAATAATTTAATAGAGTGGAAACCATTTCTTAGACAGGTGAGTTGCATTAATACGTATATTTTTTAATAAACAAGTAAGTATTATAAGTGGATGCTGTCCCAAAGAAAACATAAAAATAACATACATACATAAATTAAAACAGAAGCATTATAATATAAAACAACATTTATTTCTGTAACACTGATATCCATATATATTTATATATATATCTATATGTCTATAGCTATACCTATATTATAAAGAGGAAAGACTTGATGGTTTGTTTGTTTGTTTCCATCGAATATGCTCCGAAACTACCAAACCGATTTGAAAAATTATTTCACTGTTGAAAAGCTACGCTATTTCCGGCGAACATAAGCTTTTTATATTTATATCATATTTCATTAAAAAATAGGGGTTCTTACTATAGTATGCCTATTCTTCTTTAGCCAATCATACCCGTGCGAAGCCGGGACGGGCAGCTAGTTCCTAATAATTTGATCTACCCGTAGGGTAGGGTCGCTCAAAGCGGGTACTTACTGAAAGGCATATAGTAAAATAATAAGATTAATATAAACTTTAGGTAATCCAGCTTATTCATATTAATACAATACTATAGGTAGGTATACTTATCAAAGCTTACGTGCATTACAATAAACTGAACAAAAAACTTATTTTTAGTATAAAAAAATAGAAATCCTTCCAAATACCCGCTTTGCCCTAAAGCAGGCAGGGCTTTTGGGCAAAGTGGGAGAGATTAAAAATATAAGATCAGATCAACTTTAATGGTAACTTAATTAGCAGTTTTGACCTAAAATTAACCTATTTCATTTTTAACGTCATCATAACCCTGATTAGTCAGTCTCTATAATATTTTTAGGGCTTAATCATAACATCAATTCTATTTCTTTTTTCTGCTTCAAAGTCATTTTCTCTGGTTCACAGTTCTTGACAAGTGTCACAGTAATAAGAGCCAATGCCGCTATATGAAGTGCATTATTAATTTGCCCAAGATTTACAGTCATCGAAAATTTTCCAGTCTTCTGTAGGTGGAAAGCGGATACCCGCTTTGCCCAAGAGCATGTTTCGTTTTTATCAAGTTATAACTTCTAAATCGTAACCATCAAACGTATAACAACACCATAAAAAGTAGGACCAACTATCAGAAAATAAACACATAAAAAAGTAAGAACACATTGTGTGCTATGTATGAGATTAGAAATAAAAAACTATAGTTTTACTGAAAACAGCAAAATTATTTGAGAACGTCTTGAACCTTGCGACCACATACGCCGTGGGTACAAGGAAACTGTCCGTGATTGGCACGAGTGCGGTTCATTTGCCTGCACGCACTCATTCTCACTAGCTTTAAAGGCGCGCAAATTCAAAGACCTACCTGCTTTAGGCGGGGTACTCGCTTTGAGCGTCCCTCCCCTATAAGTTATACGCCTTGAAGAAGCAAGTCTGTATTGCGCCAAATTAAATTTTATGGACCACCATTACTTACCGTACATTTGTACATGTATATAAAACCGCAATAAACTTTTTTTTTTTTTTTTTTTTTTTTTTTTAATATAATGACAATACTACATTACTACTACATAGAAAGCAATTGGATCATCCACAGACCCTTGAAGGTCTAAAGATAATCCAAGTGCTCAAGCCCACTGCCAGTTGGCAGCGTGCCCAGCATGCTGGCAGCATTGCCACGCTGAATGGCAATGCTTATACGTTGAGCCAAATAAACACCAGCATTTTGGTCACGCGTCGCGTCCACCAGACGCTCAGAAAGACTTTTGAAAACGAGATGAGCTCCCGGCCCCCACGGACCCAAAGTCTCAACTCCAAATGGCTCAAATATGTAACCACTGCCGAGGTTAGCATATTTGCGCCGCTTGTGCTGCTCAGCCGAATTGGCCGCCGCTCCAGCCCTACTCTGAGTCTCAGGAAGATGTGACGGTGCCAAAGTATCGACGCAAGTTGCGTCCCATACTAAGGGCCGTCCACACTTCCATGGGACCAGCGTCATGCCGTCAGGCCTTTTGCCATCACCACGCGCCAACCCACTCGGTTCGAGTACGGCTGCGATATTGGCGGTGACAAAAGCCCTGCGTATGACATCGTTAAGGCTGGCGTGGCGTCCAATTCGACCAGCGCTTCTTGAGCAAGAGAGACCGTGGTGACCGAGCTGGTCAACTGCAGTACCACACTGACAGCGATGGGCTTCACAACACCTTGCACCTAAGCGTAAGCTGACAGCTAGACGAAATGCAGTTGGGTCTAAAAGGTTACCAGTATTGAAAGAGGGCAATGCTTGCAACCAAAGACCGGACTCCCATACAGAGACTGCAAGGATACGAGCGCGATCCGCGACGCTAGGACACGTGTCTAGATGAGATTTCCGTGCTAGTTCGCAGATCGGCCGATCCCACAGTCTCTGCGACGATAAAGTCTTTGGAAGCTCGGTATTTGGGCAAGCGACCCTCCAAGCATTCGTTGCCTCATTCAAATGAGCTACATCTACGCCAGAATGGCCTAAAGAAGGTGCGAGGATTTTTTCAATCAAATTCTGAGTACTATGAATGGAGGACAAGAAAGCTGGTAAAGCAACACTTGAAATTTGGCGGACCCCTAACCCTCCAAGCCTAACAGACAAGGAGGCTTGTAGCCACGCCCTTTCACTCATGTCAATATTCAAAACCGATACTAGGGACTGCTTTACAACATCGTCTAAGCTCAAAAGGAGCTCATTGTGTTTCCACAATGGACTACATCGTAAAGCGTACATAAATTTTGGAACAAACAGACAACATCTTATAATGGTAAAAGCCATGTGGGCGTTAATTTTGAGTAGCCTATCAGAGGCACTCAAAAAATTTTGAATTTTTTCTTGAACGAAAGGCGGAAAAGACTCATCTAATATCGGCGAACCTAGAAGGCGAAGAGAACACTTGTCTACCGATTTGATGTTAGGTGCCAAATCATTAAATTTGTTAAGTATCAAATCTTTATCCGGACATGAGTCGCAAACGAAAAGTTCGCATTTCGAAAAATTTAGCTCCAAACCAATTTGACGAAACTCGTCAATAAGAATTTCCAAATCACGTAGGACTGTGCTCGCATCGCCACCCAAAGTCCCGTCATCCAGATACCAAACGTTGAGTTTAGATTGGAGACGTTGAACAATTGGATGAATGGCCAGGCTGAAAATGGCTGGTCCGAGAGGGTCACCTTGTTGACAGCCAACGGAAGATAGCAAAACATCATTTTTGTAAATTAATTTAGTGGGTTTGCCGTAGCATTGCCAAAGAAAATTGAAAAGATCGGGAATTTTGTCTTTGACCTGTGCCAACAAGGCGTCTCGATTAACCGAATTGAAAGCATTTTTGACATCCACCTTAAGCAACACCTCTCCACAATTTTGACCGAGAAAAGTACGAAGCGAATGAACAGCAGCCTCACATCCACCCCGCGAACCAAAGCCAAGCTGTATTGGTTGAAAAAGGCTACTCAAAAGAGCAACCTTTTTTCCACAACCGGCTTTGGCTGCGAGACGACGATATGTGGTGCCAACAGCAATAGGTCTGATGCCACCATCTTTTTTGACAAGTGCGCATAGGTTAGCGCCATACAAGACTTCGATAACGTCATCATTGACCTGCCCAGATAACATGAGATTTGCCAAACCCGTTAATTCTCTCAAGAGAGACTCAGCCACCTCACCAGAGCTAAAAGATAGAAGATCTTTTAGATGTTGAGGCGAGAGACCATCTAGGCCTCCGGCTGAGCCGCTCCGAAAAGAAGAAACGGCCGCTGCAATCTCCTGAGCTGACACTTCAATGACAACGTCATCAGGGTGTGGTGGCTCAGGCAGGTGGAGACATGCTGCCGGCGGATGCTTGTCACGGAGTGACTGGACCGTATCGGGTGTGTGGGGGGCAATAGTGTCGCTGGAGAACAGGACTCGTGCGGCGCCTTTGATATCGCCATCACTAATTTTGCTCTCTACTATGGTAACCGAATCGTCTGTTTTTTTAGAATTTGGTTTATTCTGCCTTGTTGGCGGAATAATGCTTTCAAAATCTAAAGAGTTCTCTTCCAATGCGCTGTACTTTACGCAATTTTCCTTTACCCTAGTGGTAAGGGATTTTTTGTTTGTTGGATCCGAATGTACGTAAAGCACAACGTAGGGAAAAGTCAAGAGGTGTTCCCAGGCGACTAAAGAATTTTTAGAAATAACATTCCGAATAGCAGCAGATAAACACTGCGCAACCGAAAAACGTGCACCACGCGGGATGCGTTTTAAAATAGGAAGAGAACTTTAGAACGCAATAAACTAATTTTATTTTTGACACGACTACTATGCTTTACTAATTGTGTCTCGAAGTATGAAGTCCTTGTAGAAGTAAAGATCAGTCCTTTCTACAAAATTGATTGACTCATGGAACAATTTATATTGTACGATCGACAAAACGTTACGGATCATGTTTGAGCAACCATATAGCGGTCAGAGTCTTTGGGTTTTTGACTTAAGTAATAAGTCAAAAAACCCAAAGCTTGTTTCAAACCACGTGGAAGCCCTCGTCTCGACAGTTAACGCCGCAGTACAAGGTTGGTTCCAGACAACTCCAAAATCACCCACACCAAGCTCGGAAATAACGGCTAAATCAGATCAGATCTCAAGAACGGTAAGCTCATAATATGGTATGTAAGGTCAATCCACCTCCCTATATCCCGGCCTTGGAGCCATTGGACCATGCCAGAAATACTTTCATTGAATTTTTAGCCATCATAAGAGGGACCAGACAGGTTAATCTCAAAAACTGCGATAAAATAATGCAATCTTACAGACTACATACTGAGGGCATAAATAGGTTAGACTCGATGAAGCAGAAGCCACCATTTACAACAACGACACGTCCGATGTGATCAAGGGCACTATGACAGGTCAATACAAGACGGCGTACAGTTCCACGTTCCGCGAATTAGACGTTCCAAATTTAAATAACTTTAGTTTAGGGAGTTTCCAGGAGTTTCATACAACAATATTGACTTGCCATAGCCATCATTGTGTTAAGATACAAACAACAAACAACAACATTTTATTAGATAACCACATTACATAAAAAACAGATTATAAGGACAAAAACAAAACAATAGGTCTCTAATTGGCGGCCTTATCGCTTTAAGCAATTTCTCCTAGGCAACAAAGCACGGACAGAAAATAGCAGTTGACAAAAAAAAAAGATAATAATGACTTATTTTACGTTGACGTTGTATGACATAATATAATGAGTAATTTTCGAGCAGGTGGTATATATTTTCATACCACCTGCTATATAGCCTATAATAATAACCTTAATATAGTAAAAAAGGTCAAAACCTAATTTGAACAGAATTTATTTGAAAGAACCCTATTTGTTTTTCCCTCAGTTGATGGTAGCCAGTACCGCTTGGACCCTATACTTCTGTATTGGATTGCAGTTCGGCACCACGACAGTGTTAATACCGCAACTGCAACGTGCAAACATAACCGTGTCGGAGGAAATGATTTCTTGGATGTGTCAGTATATTTCTTATTCCTAGCCGTTTTCATAACTTACATATCTTGATAGAGTCACATAATGGATTGGAAGTACATGCCTGAACTAACATCGCAATATCAGATACTCGCTGCACTTAAAACAATGACTTACAATATTTTTGCATCAAAAACTATGAATATCTAGTTAAGACTAATGAATTATTAGGGTAAGACGGAATATTTTCAAAAACGTCTGTTCTGTTTTATTTTTCAGCTTCCGGTATTCCATACGCTTCAATCCCCTGGATTTTCATTCACTCCATAGTGGCTCACAAATATGGCCGGAAGAAGACTTCTACTCTGGTTTCTTTTGCAACAATTACTAGTAGCGTTATATTTTACTTCAGTTCAACACCAACAACTATCCTTATTTCGGAAGCCTTCTTAGGAGTCACTCTGGGTGCTACGGCTTCTGTTTATGTTCTTTTTATATCAGAGTACACATCTCCACAATACAGGGGAATGTTCCTTAGTATGAAATCTGCAAGCTTTTTTTGGGGTGTATGGGTTGCTAATGCTATAGGAGCTTTCACTGATTGGAAATATATTCCGGTTGTGAGTTTTGTAGTGGCGTTAAATAGTCTAACATGTTTATTTTGGCCCGAGTCACCACATTGGCTGGCTACTAAGAATAGATTTGCAGAGTGCCGCACAGCTCATAGATTATTGAAAGGAAATAGTGAAAACGCTGAGCTTGAATTGACAAAACTAATTCAATGTCAAACGGAATCTATAAATGGAGGCGTTGTTACTTTCAAAGATTTTTCAACGAGAGAATTTTATTTGCCGCTAATATTATGCATGTTGTCAATGATTTGTTATCATTTATCGGGCAAACTTGTCATAACAGCCTATGCCGTCAACATGATCAAGAAAATGATAAAAAATGAATCTACAGCTTACCAAACTATGTTAATTTTAGACGGTATTACTGTTTTCAGTGCGTATGTTGGATGCTTGTTGACAAAGCTGTATAATCGACGTACGATTTGGATGGTTACATTTGGGATGGCTATATTATTTTTACTTATACTTTCACTGTATACGTACCTTGTTCAACAGTCTGTTTGTTTAGAAAACGTTTATGTTTCTATATTCCTTCTAACTGGTTATTCATTATCGGTATCTTGTGGGCCAATGGTTCTAGCTACTTCTTGGGCTGGAGAGTTACTAGCTAGCAAATATAAAGGTATTTCAATGGTGATTATATCTGTGTGGTACAGCATATTGTTTGGAGTTGTAGTAAAAGTATCACCTTCGATGGTAAAAGCAATCGGTTTACATGGAGCATTTTTATTCTACGCTTTGTGTTCTGGAGTTTGCGTATTGTTGATGCATTTTTATTTACCAGAGACAAAGGACAAGACTTTACAAGAGATAGAAGAATACTTTAAAGGTAAAAAAGCAGTTGAAGAATTTCGTGTACTGGTAGCATAATACCTAATATAATACGGCCATACCATGGCCGTGCTAGGACGTCTCAGACATATTTTTTTTTTTTTGCGAAAAATAGCTTGTCCGACTTCAACCGTGTACAGAATTCGCGAATATTTCGCACGGATCGAGGTAGCATTTTTCACATTATTGTTGATTTGCCAGAATGGCGTAGTCGATTTCGACAAAATTTAAATGGGACCAACTTTAAAGTATATTCTTTTCAATATAAAAAAATATGAAATCGGACTACTATGTAATAAGTTATGCGTAGTTACACATAAAAAATATATACACGTCAAATTGAGTACCTCCTCCGTTTTGTCGGTCAAAAATAATACTGTTTGTATTAAAAGTAAGAGGCTACACTCATTAGACTGTTCCATCAACAACGAACACCGTTACAATTGATGTACGGGTTTACACAGCACTGGCCTTCCGGTGTAGGAAAATATTGTGCAACAACCTGACGTTTAACCTTTCGACGAAAGACGAATCCGACAAATCTACAAATTTTCGTGATCCGTGTACCTAACTAATAATGATATTTTTATTTATTAATTGCAACGAAAATCATGTTCTTCATGGTTTTTTCTTGTTATACTCGTATTCGCTTTATGTTGTGTATGTGCTAATTATATTTACAATATTTTTCTATACAATCACCTCGTGCTTTTACTTATTAAATTAACTATACAGGGTTATAGTTATTAAACGCAAAACCTTTTAAGGGCGGGTCTAGTACATATAGACAAACAATTTTTGTACTACAACTTTTGAAATCTAGATTTGCGTTTAATAACTATGACCTTGTATATTTTTGTAGAATAACTTTATATCTTATTTATAGTTGCCGGCAAACAACTTGAACGTTAAACCATAGCTACCTCTCTTTTGTTTTATCTGCTAACGAAAGGGAGAGAGTGATATTTTTTTGTTCAACTTACGTGCCGGAACCTATACCATGTCACTCTAAAGTTTAGAGTGACATGGTAAATAGAGTCATCTAGAGTCTAAACGATTCATTTAGATAATCACTGTAACTGGGTGTCGCTATGCCTGTAATAAATGACAAAAAATGAAATGAATATTTTACTTACTTTGTGTTCGTTGCAACAAAAATATATTACATTTTTACGGTATTTAGGTACCTAATTGATAAACTTTACTGATAGTAATACGAAGCCGTGGTGGTCTATTGTTAATAACACCCGCCTTAGAATCGTAAGGTCGTGAAGTCAAACCCTGGTCCCCTATTAATAAATATTTTGGAATTTATGTATGGAATTTCAAATCGCGACGGTTCCTACGTATATCAGTGTATCTGCATGATACACACTTATACATCTGATGCATTTTTGAAATATTCATATGTGATTCTATATTCTTGAAAAAAAAAACTATTATTGTGGTGAAATAAAAGTTAGCCAGAAGTATAAGTGAGTAACTAATTTTTTGTTCTATGATTCTCCGCTGAACAATCAGGAATCTACCACTTACCTACAACTGCGCGGGAGATTTAGTGGCGCGGGCGGGGTAACTACCCGATACTCAATTCTTCGGCGGAGGTCTAGCAGTTCACGCGCCGAAGTTTGTGGACAATGTGCTTTCATTCTTTCCGCCAAACATATCAAGCAAGCGATTGAAATTTATTTCAGCGTTTAAAAAGGTGCTCGTAATAAATATTGCAACTCTAGAACAGGTAACTGTATTTTATTTTGCTGTTGTTGTGTTTTTTGAATTTCAGGCGTAAAAGTATGTAACTACACAGATACCTACTTACTTATACTTCGAGATTTCAGTAATTGATTTTGTGTATCTAGGAATTTACATGTTTGTACGTTGTAAAATTGTAAGTTAAATTTTAAGTATGTGGTATTTAAAGAGTTTTACTTTTGAATACACAACTTTTCATTTAAATAAATAAAATCCTATTATATAACAGTTAACAAAGTTTCATTAGTTCCATTTGAGAAAAAAGTTACGACGATTTTAATATTTAAAAATGTTTAAATGGCTCTCCTGAAAAATTTGGTTTTTGCAGATACTCTGGTATACGTAGGAGCCGTCGATCTCCGGTTTTTCGGTGAAGGAAAACATCGCGCGGCAACCTGCATATATCTGTAGAAAAAAAATCTATGGTGTATGTGAGTCTACCAATCTACACTGGGACAACGTGGTGGATATGACCCAATCACCATTCGTGGATCGGCTTATGTTCAGCAGTGGACCATAAAAAGGCCGGTACAGGTTTAAATGCTCTAATTCTGGTAAACGTCATCTCAATGCTATAGGTAGGTGGTATGTGATCAGAGTAGAGATCTGCTGTTTCTGTAGGTCATTTCAAGGATGCAAACATTTCTTAGCGACTAAAACAGTTTTCAAAAGAACTTATCTAGAACTATTTTAGTTAAATGTTTTCTTTACAATGTGTTTCTTAAGTTTCCAAAACGGCGAGTTATAATAACAATAAAGTGACACGCTTGTCAGTGTAATTTCACTTTACACATAGTGTAATTAACTAGGTATTGTATAAATATTGAACCAAAGATAGAACTGTTATTTAAAGTGCTGCCAGAGAAAAATAATTTTGTTCGAATATAATCGAATAAAAATTATCGTTTGAGGAAATTAGTCAGAAAAACTCATTATTATGAATAAGGTGTCATGTTTCGGAGGTACCACAAATAAACACAAAAATAAAAGTCGATACATCCAGAACATCGCCATCATCATATCAGCCATAGTAAGTCCGCTGTTGGGCACAGGCCTTCCCTATTCCTAGGTTAAGTTCAATATGGGTCTGTACCTGAAACCTAACCTAAACTGGTTTTAATTTATACCTACTTGACCCTACCGTGTTATCATTGAGCAGAAAATACAAGGAACTATTTTGCTATCTATATATTTTTATAGCTATACTAGCTAACCCGGCCACGCGTTGCTCTGGCTAAATAAATTAAAATTGCGACTATAATTTGAGATTTAAACTATCCTATCTCTCAAGTTGGATCGAACTGCACATGGTGTGCGAATTTTATTATAATCGGTTAAGTGGTTTAGGAGTCCATTGAGGACAAACATTGTGACACGAGATTTATATATATTAAGAATAAATATATAGCAAAAAATGGCATGACCAACTTCAACCGTGTACAGAATTCGCGAATATATCGCACGGATCGATGTAGTATTTTCCACATTATTGTTGCTTTATCAAAAATGGCTCAGCCGATTTCGATAAAATTTAAATGGGACCAATTTCGAAGTATATTTTATTTAAAAAATAATTATCGAAATCGGACTACTACGTGAAAAGTAATACGTAAAATATATAGGTACCTATATGTAATTATGTATTTACGCGTCGAATTGTGTACCTCCTCCATTTCGTCGGTCAATGTAACTTGCGTTACATTTTTGGACGAAATTCCTTCCAAAATGTACGAAATGTGAAAGATAAGAAAATAATTAATATGGTAAGTTGCGTTAATCGGTTTTTAGTCAGTTATTCGAGTCGTGTTGTTCGTCTATCTATAACATAATACTTAATATGTAAAACATCGTTGATTCTTATAGAATTGTTTCATTCGTGAGACATCTAATGATTCTTTACATATTCGATTTTTGTTCGATGTTTGAATGTCTCTAGCAAAATTATGGCAAGAAAGTTTTAGAAATCTTTTTGCGATATTTGTTTTTTTAAATTTAGCCTATATTTTTTATTTGTAAGACGTTGGCGATAAAACTACTCAATTTACTTATTTGTAATGAATATTACTTTTTGAAGCTATTGTAAAATAAAATAAAATCATGACGAATACGGATTCTTTTGGCAAAAATGATATTAAGTGGAAACCTTTTCTAAGACAGGTAAGTTATTTTTTGCGTATCTAATAGGTACATATATACAAGAAAGAAAGATTAGGACTTATTATAAGTCATTATATTTTATTAAATATATATATTTTTGGTAACTTATACTGTACCACTTTTGCACAGGCAGAGTGCTTCCCCATTTTCAGCCATGAGTTGCGATCCCTCGCAACCTCTGCCAACCCCTCTCGAATGAGTCAAGATCGTTACGCCATTCCAGCGCTTTTTAGGCCTTCCCTGGCTGCATCGTGCGTCAGGAATCATAAAACACTAATAAATTTTGAGTCATCATCATTCCGTTCACTTCGGCTTCCATTTTGGATCTCAAGAAAAACTGTTCTACTCGTAACCTAATAATTATATAAACCTAAAAAGTCTTAAAAATTTTACCGATCCATACATCCATCCATCTATGTATAGATCGGTTAAATGCTAAAGACTTTAGTAGGTTTATGTTTTAGGTTACGAGTAGAACATATATCTAAAGTTTTCTTTGAAATCCAAAAAGGTAGCCGAAGTGAATGGAATGATGATGACTTAAAATTTATTAATGTTTTATGTGATTTTGCCGATGTTTTCAGATAATGATAGTTAGCAGCGCTTGGACTCTGTACTTCGTGCTAGGATTGCAATTCGGAACCACGACTGTCTTAATACCGCAGCTGCGTCGCGCCAACATCACCGTATCCGATGAAATGGTTTCGTGGTTAAGTGAGTACAAAATCGTTTGACGTAATATTTTATTTAGCTAATATTTTTTCTTCCCAGTAGACCTAACATATTATGAATCTAATCAGCTTGTATTTATCCACCGCGGGATTAGGCCTTATCTCGATCATGCCATTATCCAAAGCCAAATCTTCAGTTGAGTCTATTCTCAATGTGTCGTTGAGCGATTTGCAATGGGCTCAGGCGGCTGCTCCGGTAAGGTATGGGGGACTTGGGATGCAGTGTGCGCGTGATGTGGGCTTGCCGGCATAGACAGCGGCCCCGGACGCTTTTGGGGTTCAGCGCGCTTGGGAAGATGTGGGAGCCAGGCTTGTTCACAAGCAGGCCTTGGAAAATTCCGCGGGAGCGGACTTGGCCAGACTCCGGGCTGTCTCACAGCCTGAATCCGGGGCATGGTTGCTCGCGCTTCCTTCGCCTCACCTGGGTACATTGCTGGATAATGACTCTTTGCGTGTTGCGGTGGCGCTTCGCCTGGGAAGCAAGGTGAACCTCATGTATGCACCTGCGGTTCCACGGTGGACGCTGATGACCATCATGCATTGAGTTGTCGTCGCTGCGCGGGGAGTTATAAGCATCATCATGCCCTGAATGATTTAGTCCGGAGAGCCTTGGTAGCGGCAAACGTTCCCTGCGTGTTGGAGCCGCCTGAACTTTCAAAGTCGGACGGTAAGAGGCCGGACGGGTTGACCATGGTGCCGTGGAAGAACGGTCGGTGCCTGGTTCGGGACGCCACTTGCGTCAGCACTGTTGCTGCGAATCATTTGAGTCGCACCGTCCACTCGCCGGCGGTTGCGGCGGAGGACGCTGCTGACAAGAAGCGGCGAAAGTATGCCCGCTCCATATATAATGACTCCCGCTCTGGCTCCTATTTGGTGCAAAGGATGGCCATCGCCATACAGCGGGGCAATGCGGCTAGCATTTTGGGCTCCTTTGCACCAGGTGAGATCACATAATTTTAGTTTTTAATTTTAAGTTTGACTTATTGTTTAAGTTAGAATATGTTATATTTTGGGTAAATTAACTGTTTGTGACTAAGTTATGTCATAAAAACTTTCGATATTTGCCATTATTAAACATTATCATTTCGTAAGCACGTTGAACTTTTAGAAGCATTAACTAAAGCAAGACATCAATAGTAATTGCATATGGTGCCTGGAAACCGGATTTTACTAACCCATGTTGAATATTTGCTATTCATAGTAACCCTTTTATTTCAGCGTCCGGAGTGCCATATGCTGCGATACCTTGGATTTTTATCTTGACCATACTGGCTCACACCATTGGCTGGAGAAAGACCAGCATCTTGGTTTCCCTCGCAACAATTACCAGTAACATCGTGTTCTACTTCAGCACAACACCTCGGATTATGCTTATATCTGAAGCCATTTTTGGAATCACCCAAGGCGCTACAGCATCAATTTATGTAGTCCTAATATCAGAATACACATCTCCACATTATCGAGGAATGTTTCTCTGCATCAAGTCTGCGAGTTTTCTTTGGGGATTATGGCTTGCAAATGCTATCGGTACTTTCACTTATTGGAGATATATTCCCATTGTAAGTTTTGTAGCGTCTTTAAATTCTTTGACAGTTTTCTTTTGGCCTGAGTCGCCACATTGGTTGGCAACTAAAAACAGGTTTGCAGAGTGCCGCAGAGCTCATAGATTGTTGAAAGGAGACGGCGAAAATGCAGAGCTAGAAGTTAATCAGCTAATTCGATCCCAGATTGAATTCCCAACTAAGGGTATCCATATCATAAAAGATTTGAAATTTGTATCACGAAGAGAATTTTTCCTCCCAATATCTTTGTGTATGTTGGGACTTCTGAGCTATTTTTTATCAGGTAAACTCGTTATAGCAGCCTACGCCGTTGATATGATCAAGAGAATGATCAAAGATGAAGCAACAGTTTATTACACTATGCTTCTATTAGATGGAATAACTGTTTTCTGTGCTTACATCGGTTGTTTTTTAGCAAAAATCTATAGTCGGCGAATTATTTGGCTCATAACGTTTAGCTTTGCTATCGTATTCTTACTATTACTCTCATTGCACGTCTATCTAGTCAAACTATCTATTTGTTCTGAAAATATTTATATTAGCATAATCTTACTAGTTGGGTTTTCTATATCCATATCTTGTGGCCCCATGGTATTAGGGTTGGCTTGGCCAGGAGAATTGATACCTTACAGATATAAAAGTATCTCAGTCGTGATTGTAGCATTATGGTTTGTCTTCTTATATGGAACCTTTTTAAAGATAGCTCCACTAATAATCAACACATTTAGTTTGCACGGTATGTTTTTGTTCTACGCTCTGACTTCTGGCTTTTGCACTTGTATGATGTATTTTTATTTGCCAGAGACGAAAAATAAAACTTTATCAGAAATTGAGGAATATTTTAAAGATAAAAAGATGATAGTAGAGTCGGAGAACTTGGTCGAATAATTTATTAATTGATTCCTACTTAGGTATTTTTTTATAAATTTAATATTATGATATAACACTGACTATAATAGTATCCCCATCTAGTACCAGGTGCCGTAAGAGCCGACTGAGGTACAGCGGAACAGACTAATGGCGGTAGGTGTAACTATTAAAATTAGGTTAAATTAAAAAAAAACGTAGCTAAAACAGCATAGAGCAGGGATAAGCAGCAGCATCCCTGTTGCAAAACTATTTTGTTTCTGCGATTGCCACCACGCCAGCTCAGCGCATTGATTATGGACCAATACCCCATGTGGTGTCAGTTTTAACGTTCACAGTTCGCACACTAACAACGTTATCACCATAGAAAGGTATAAGTGTGGTAAAGGTATAGGTGTGGAGCAGGGTACCTAATACTCAAAATATCCAAGAAGTATTCGTTTAACGTCACTCAGGTGTACGCACCGACCTCGTCACACCCAGACCCAGATGATGAAGTGGAGACTATGTATGAAGACGTAGGTCAGGCCATGCATAGGTACGCCTCTAAGAGTTACTTTACTGTTGTTATGGGGTTACTTCAACGCAAAGTTGGGCAAAAAAAAAACTGACCTGAGTGACTGAACTGAATCTGGCCTGAGTCTCGAAATTGGTTGGCTGTAGGTACATATCTACCAAGAATAAAATTACAAAATGTCGTAGAGCTTTGATTGATTTGATTTGGATTTAGTGGTTGCTATTAAAGCCAAAGAGTCTTTACTAATATTTTTATAAACCCTACTATTTACCTACTTGGGAGTGCCTATGTGAATGCCAATGTGTGATGGTAATGGGTACATAATAATAACCAAGTATTCTTGCACGCAGTCTACCTGCTGCTTGTATAAATGCTTGTATCTACCTGCTAGTTGCAATATATACAAAACTGTAGGTATTCTAATTGGCTATTAAAATTATATTAGGCCCAATCCATGCATTGTATTTAAAGATATAGAATACAGGTTTTGTTGTTTATATAGTAAGATCGGTAATTAATGTTACTTAGTGTAGGTTAAATTTGCATGCTTGCTTATACATAATAGTTTTATCAATGATACAAAATTCTATATTAATTTATATTTGAATTATTTATAAAAGCACGATCTATATTTTAATTGTAATCTAAACTCAAAATATTTTTTTATGCTAGAAGTGAATGCAATAAAGGAGGGCGCTGTAAGCCGAAGCACAGGCCACTGGCCTAGTTCGGCAACAGATATATCAATTAATTTTATCTTATTCTAGCGAATTAAGTAATAGAAATGTTCTTTACAACTGAAATGTTTTAGAAATTTGAAATAAAGACTTTATATTTATTATAGCTCTTAGATTGTTAAAAAGGGATAGTAAAAAAAATGCTGAGCTGAAACTAAAAAGTCTAAAAAATCTATTTGTCGGGAAAAATTGTAGTAACAGCGTATGCTTTTGAAACTTTTGAATATCTATAGAGTCGCAATCGTGCACAAAAAGTGTCTGAGCCAAAATTTTGCCCAAGCTGCGTAGTGGGCAGACTTTTAAGTTAGTCGTAAGGCGATTGCAAGCCGACTACAACGCCGCGCAATGCCAAAGTGCTCGGTTACAAGAACCAATTAGGTGACATAACGTCGAGATTCGAGAAGAACTTTGTGAATTATTTAATGTAAATATCTAAGTCGGTATGTATGACGGCGCTCGGACATTTTTTTACTACTTTCACTTAGGGACTGTGGCTCTGTAGATATTTGCTCGAAGTTTTGAAATGATTAGTAAACTTATAAATAATGAAGCTACCTAGGTACTGTTTACCAAACCATGATGTTACTGTGTTTAGTGTATACGCAAGTTATTTTATAGCAAAGATCCATAAGCAACGTGCTATTTGGTTGATGACCTGTGGCGTAGTTATGATCTATTTAATACTAATCTAATCTATTTTAGTAAAAAAGATCAAAGCTATACACCATTTTTAAGTGTATCTTGTTGCACTGTCTATTGTGTCTGAAAATGTTTATTTTTTATATTCTTACTGACTGGATCTTCATTGCCAATATCGTGTGGGCCAATGATTTTAGCTACTTCTTGTTCTGGTGTATTGTTGACCTGTAAATATAAAAATGTACGAATGATAATCTGGTATAGTGTTATGTTTGAAATTATCCTCTATTGGTTTACAAGGAGTTTTTTTTTTAATTTTATGGACTATCTTTAGCATTTTGTGTTTGAATGTAGGTACCTCTATTTACCAGAGACTGAGGTCAAGAACTTGGCTTCTTTGTATGGCCGACATTGAAATTCTAATTCTAATTCTAGAGGTATAAAACCGATTGAAGAACGCATAAATTTGTGTACCTAATATTTTTCTATAGGTTGCTGTAACTTACATAATAATGTAAAATTAAACACTGTTCATATCTACTTAATTTATTGCTAAATATCTAGTGTCTGCATGAAAAATAAAACACGCCAAGTTTAAAAGTTGTGTTTCATTTACCAACTGCATAGTTAACTACCCCTACTAGATAGGCTTGTCTTACGCTGCACATAGTGCACCGGTATTTAGTCTCCACTCGAAAACTTTTCGCCCCCAACGGTCATCATTTTACTATACAGTATAGTAAAATTACCGTAGTTTACCCCTAGTTTAGCTATACTGTTTCTGATGGGATCTAAACAACTAAATACTGGGGCACCATTTTTCAAATTCAAACACCTAAGAACGTATCCTTATCTTTACCGACGACTTTTTTTCTCGATATTTATTGAAAATTATCCATTTCACGCAAAACTTCAGTACTGGACATGGCAATTTTAGTAGAAACCCCAAAAGGGAATATCATGAAATGGAACGTTAATTAAAAAGAAAATAAATATGGCGAATGGTTTTTGAACTGTCACATTCAAAGTTCTGTATACTTACGTTCTTAGGCGTTCGAATTTGGAAAAACGATCTCCTGGTCTTAACATACAACTAAGTACCAGTCTTATTGGAAATCTACAAGAAACTCTAGCAGTAGATGTGACGCGTGTGATCCACATAAACAAAAACTTCTGTTCCATTGTTTTCTCGAAACATTGCTTCGCAAGCGAGTAACAAGAGGCTAGGAGCCCTTATCGACCCCTCGCTTATCCTGGCTGAGGAAAGTTTGACAACTCCGTAGTCACGAGTGCAGGCTTTACGAGCTCACGAATCATTAACTCATTGTTCCCCAGGAACTCTAAATACCTCGTTCACGGCGACGTATTGTCCCAGAATTATGATCGCTCCCTCGGTTATCCTTAGCCATTAGTTACGTTATGTCCTTGACGCTTGGACGTAGCATTATTATTACAACTTGCTTACGTGAATGCGTCGTACAGCTGAAATTAATTTGAAATTAATTAATATCTTTTATATACCTTGTAGTTGTAACGCTGGCCTGTCATTCTTGAGGTCGTGGGTTCAAATCCCGGTCCTATACCAATAAGTTTCTTTGGAACTTATGTACCTACGGAATTTCACACCACACTGGTTTTTCGGTGAAGGAAAACACCGGGAGGCAACCTGCTTATACGTCTTTAGAAGAAATTCGATGGCGTATGTGAATCCATCAACCCGCACCGGGTCAACGTGGTGGATCTGGCCCAATCATGTTTCGTGGGTAGGCCTATGTCCTACAGTGGGCTTTTAAAAAGGCTGATACATGTCAGGTACAGGATATAGCTTCATGCAACCAAATGTCTGTATACCATTTAAGGTCGCGGCTAGAGAACTGTATACAATTAACTAAAGCTATTTAATCCACATACACAATATACCTACTACCTATTTTCACAGACTAATAAACCTTTGAATCGGAAAGCGCGCATAACTATCTATGAAGCAAATTGTCTTTAAAAAAGTTAATATCTGTGTAAATAATATATAGGAATCACGCAAAATTGGTGGACGAGTAGCAGACACATTGTGTGTAATACAAATGAGGAACTGAAAAATTTTTGTTTTGAAAAATAAGACAGTTCGTCTCTTCTAATCCTAAGGCCCCACATCGGGGCAGAGGGCAGATACAATACTTCGCCACTCGGTTCTGTTTTGGGCAGCTCGCTTCACTTCGCTCCACGTATTGCCGATGCTCTTCGCCTCTGCCATGACAGAGCGCCGCCAGGTCTGCCTGGGACGACCACACCTGCGCCGGCCCTGTGGATTCCAATCCAGAGCCTGTCTTGGAATATGATCCACGTTCCTGCGCAGAGTGTGACCAATCCAACCCCATTTACGACGCCTGATTTGCAGATCTACTGGGTCTTCGTGGCACAGTCTCCACAGGTCGTTGTTAGTGATCGTGTCCGGCCAGAAAATTTCCACAATTTGACGAAGACATTTATGAAAACTTGAAGCTGGTGAGTAACTTGCTTAGTGGTCTTCCAGGTCTCGCACCCGTATAGCAAAACGCTCTTTACGTTAGTGTTGAAGATTCTCAGTTTCACTCTACGAGAGAGGTGTTTCGGCTGCCATACAGGGCGAAGACAAGCAAAGGCACCCCTTGCTTTGGCTATCCGGGAAGTAATGTCCAATTCGGTCCCTCCAGCGGCCTTATTTTGTAAGCGCTCTGACGTTCGGCTTCGCTTTTTCTCCTGCTCGCGCCAGTTACTCACGCCGCGAGAGCGAGCGGGAGGAAAAGCGAAGCCGAACGCCAGAGCGCTTACAAAATATGGCCCCAGATCTCGACACGACACTCCCCAAAAAAGACAGTTCGTAGTAGACCATTTTGTACCATGCTTCAAAATATGGCAAAATATATGACTGCAATTAATAGGCATTAAATGCTTAGGTATTTACAGTGCGGATTTTTTAAAAATGGTTTTCAATTGTATGGTCGCCGTATTTTTTTAACAATATCATAATAATACGATAGAAAAATACTTTCCCACTTAAACTAATTTTATGAAACAAATAAAATTTTGGTGCGGTACAAGGTCATAGTCTTAGTTCTATATTTTTTGCAATGTCTCTTTTGGTTGAAAACAACACAAATAGATACGAAAACTCTAATTACCGAAAAAATTGTTTCGTTAAGGTGTTTTCAAATCAATTCGCTAATAGCGATTAGTTCACTTGTGCGAAGAGTTCTGTACGGCAACCAGCTATCATTATACGAATTTTTAATGGCAGAATACTCGAAATACCCTATAGACTTAAGAAAAACCAATTAAATTTGAAAAATTCAAAGTGTTGCTTTGAAAAGAGCAGAGATTTAAAAAAATATATATATCCAAATGATGGTGTCTATTTGGCTCAACGTATAGGCATTGACATTCAGCGTGGAAATGCTGCCAGTATGCTGGGCAAGCTGCCAACTGGCAGTAGACTTGAGTATTGGAATTATCTTTAGGCCTTCAAGGGTCTGTGGATGATCCAATTGCTTTCTATGTAGTAGTAGTGTAGGTAATTTTAGCATTTATAGTAGTGTTGTATCTTAATGCAGTTCATTATGATCACCTTGTAATACCTATTACTAATTGTTATACTAACTCCGAAAACTTTATATGGTCCATATAAAAATTTCATTTTTTTTTATTTTTTTTTTATTTTTTATTTTTTATAATATCTAATGACAATACTACACTACTACTACATAGAAAGCAATTGGATCATCCACATACCCTTGAAGGTCTAAAGATAATCCAAGTGCTCAAGCCCACTGCCAGTTGGCAGCGTGCCCAGCATGCTGGCAGCATTGCCACGCTGAATGGCAATGCTTATACGTTGAGCCAAATAAACACCAGCATTTTGGTCACGCGTCGCGTCCACCAGACGCTCAGAAAGACTTTTGAAAACGAGATGAGCTCCCGGCCCCCACGGACCCAAAGTCTCAACTCCAAATGGCTCAAATATGTAACCACTACCGAGGTTAGCATATTTGCGCCGCTTGTGCTGCTCAGCTGAATTGGCCGCCGCTCCAGCCCTACTCTTAGTCTCAGGAAGATGTGACGGTGCCAAAGTATCGACGCAAGTTGCGTCCCATACTAAGGGCCGTCCACACTTCCATGGGACCAGCGTCATGCCGTCAGGCCTTTTGCCATCACCACGCGCCAACCCACTCGGTTCGAGTACGGCTGCGATATTGGCGGTGACAAAAGCCCTGCGTATGACATCATTAAGGCTGGCGTGGCGTCCAATCCGACCAGCGCTTCTTGAGCAAGAGAGACCGTGGTGACCGAGCTAGACCTTCTTTAGACGCCTGGGAACACCTCTTGACTTTTCCCTACGTTGTGCTTTACGTACATTCGGACCCAACAAACAAAAAATCCCTTACCACTAGGGTAAAGGAAAATTGCGTAAAGTACAGCGCATTGGAAGAGAATTCTTTAGATTTTGAAAGAATTATTCCGCCAACAAGGCAGAATAAACCAAATTCTAAAAAAACAGACGATTCGGTTACCATTAAAATAGTAGAGAGCAAAATTAGTGATGGCGATATCAAAGGCGCCGCACGAGTCCTGTTCTCCAGCGACACTATTGCCCCCCACACACCCGATACGGTCCAGTCACTCCGTGACAAGCATCCGCCGGCAGCATGTCTCCACCTGCCTGAGCCACCACACCCTGATGACGTTGTCATTGAAGTGTCAGCTCAGGAGATTGCAGCGGCCGTTTCTTCTTTTCGGAGCGGCTCAGCCGGAGGCCTAGATGGTCTCTCGCCTCAACATCTAAAAGATCTTCTATCTTTTAGCTCTGGTGAGGTGGCTGAGTCTCTCTTGAGAGAATTAACGGGTTTGGCAAATCTCATGTTATCTGGGCAGGTCAATGATGACGTTATCGAAGTCTTGTATGGCGCTAACCTATGCGCACTTGTCAAAAAAGATGGTGGCATCAGACCTATTGCTGTTGGCACCACATATCGTCGTCTCGCAGCCAAAGCCGGTTGTAGAAAAAAGGTTGCTCTTTTGAGTAGCCTTTTTCAACCAATACAGCTTGGCTTTGGTTCGCGGGGTGGATGTGAGGCTGCTGTTCATTCGATTCGTACTTTTCTCGGTCAAAATTGTGGAGAGGTGTTGCTTAAGGTGGATGTCAAAAATGCTTTCAATTCGGTTAATCGAGACGCCTTGTTGGCACAGGTCAAAGACAAAATTCCCGATCTTTTCAATTTTCTTTGGCAATGCTACGGCAAACCCACTAAATTAATTTACAAAAATGATGTTTTGCTATCTTCCGTTGGCTGTCAACAAGGTGACCCTCTCGGACCAGCCATTTTCAGCCTGGCCATTCATCCAATTGTTCAACGTCTCCAATCTAAACTCAACGTTTGGTATCTGGATGACGGGACTTTGGGTGGCGATGCGAGCACAGTCCTACGTGATTTGAAAATTCTTATTGACGAGTTTCGTCAAATTGGTTTGGAGTAAAATTTTTCGAAATGCGAACTTTTCGTTTGCGACTCATGTCCGGATAAAGATTTGATACTTAACAAATTTAATGATTTGGCACCTAACATCAAATCGGTAGACAAGTGTTCTCTTCGCCTTCTAGGTTCGCCGATATTAGATGAGTCTTTTCCGCCTTTCGTTCAAGAAAAAATTAAAAATTTTTTGAGTGCCTCTGATAGGCTACTCAAAATTAACGCCCACATGGCTTTTACTATTATAAGATGTTGTCTGTTTGTACCAAAATTTATGTACGCTTTACGATGTAGTCCATTGTGGAAACACAATGAGCTCTTTTTAGCTTAGACGATGTTGTAAAGCAGTCCCTAGTATCGGTTTTGAATATTGACATGAGTGAAAGGGCGTGGCTACAAGCCTCCTTGCCTGTTAGGCTTGGAGAGTTAGGGGTCCGCCAAATTTCAAGTGTTGCTTTACCAGCTTTCTTGTCCTCTATTCATAGTACTCAGAACTTGATTGGAAAAATCCTCGCACCTTCTTTAGGCCATTCTGGCGTAGATGTAGCTCATTTGAATGAGGCAACGAATGCTTGGAGGGTCGCTTGCCCAAATACCGAGCTTCCAAAGACTTTATCGTCGCAGAGACTGTGGGATCGGCCGATCTGCGAACTAGCACGGAAATCTCTTCTAGACACGTGTCCTAGCGTCGCGGATCGCGCTCGTATCCTTGCAGTCTCTGTATGGGAGTCCGGACTTTGGTTGCAAGCATTGCCCTCTTTCAATACTGGTAACCTTTTAGACCCAACTGCATTTCGTCTAGCTGTAAGCTTACGCTTGGGTGCAAGGTGTTGTGAAGCCCATCGCTGTCAGTGTGGTACTGCAGTTGACCAGCTCGGTCACCACGGTCTCTCTTGCTCAAGAAGCGCTGGTCGGATTGGACGCCACGCCAGCCTTAATGATGTCATACGCAGGGCTTTTGTCACCGCCAATATCGCAGCCGTACTCGAACCGAGTGGGTTGGCGCGTGGTGATGGCAAAAGGCCTGACGGCATGACGCTGGTCCCATGGAAGTGTGGACGGCCCTTAGTATGGGACGCAACTTGCGTCGATACTTTGGCACCGTCACATCTTCCTGAGACTAAGAGTAGGGCTGGAGCGGCGGCCAATTCAGCTGAGCAGCACAAGCGGCGCAAATATGCTAACCTCGGTAGTGGTTACATATTTGAGCCATTTGGAGTTGAGACTTTGGGTCCGTGGGGGCCGGGAGCTCATCTCGTTTTCAAAAGTCTTTCTGAGCGTCTGGTGGACGCGACGCGTGACCAAAATGCTGGTGTTTATTTGGCTCAACGTATAAGCATTGCCATTCAGCGTGGCAATGCTGCCAGCATGCTGGGCACGCTGCCAACTGGCAGTGGGCTTGAGCACTTGGATTATCTTTAGACCTTCAAGGGTCTGTGGATGATCCAATTGCTTTCTATGTAGTAGTAGTGTAGTATTGTCATTAGATATTATAAAAAAAAAAAAAAAAAAAAAAATTCATTGACTCTCAACAAAATGTATTTATGGGACATCAGCAGATCGGCCACGCAAAAAAATATCTTAAAACTTTGAAGCTTCATAGGTTTTTTGTAAGATATCAGTCTGGTATATTTTCTGAAATAACTGATACCTACACGGAACTCTCATCATTAGAGTTTTGTTTTAACGTTTAGATACGGAATCCATAACATGAAAATTCTAAAATACGTGATGTTATTGTGTAATTTACTTACTATAGAAACTATGGTGGAACATGTTGAGAATCTTTAGCACTTAGTAGGCACCACTTGAAGTGAGTGGAAAACTTTTGTTCGACTTATACATGAATCGAGCCCATCACTTTGTCTGGGCAAGTAGTCAAACTAATGTTTGACTTTAGTTTGACTACAACTATAACACTATAATTATATTGTATTCTTATCTCAACAGCTCAATAGTACTTACTATTGGTAGGCAAGATAGTTACTAAGAAATATAGGCCGGGTGGCTATCCCTGGTTACTTATATCATTATTAGCAAACCGTATTTTCAAATAAGCTAATTAGTTTTCGCCAAAAATTGCATGACCGACTTCAACCGCCTACAGAATTAGCGAAAGTTTCGCAGGGATTAATGTAGCATTTTTTACATTATTGTTGATTTATCAAATATGGCTCAGCTGATTTCGATAAAATTTAAATGAGACCTAGGTAAGCGTGCTACACCCTAGACCGCACATCTGCTTAACATCAGCCGTGTGTAGTCAAACGCAAACCTATTCGAAAAAAAAAAAGAAAAGTAAGTAAGAGCATTGATAAATGATTTCGGACAAACTTTAGGAATTTTTAAAGCCACCATATCAATAATTAAAAGGATTCCTAACACTTTGCTATGAATACCAACCTCTACCACTCGATTTTGATACACGTGGTAGCTGTGAAGCGGCAGTGCATGCCTTAATAACTTTCCTTCACCACCAAGGAGGTGAAGTTTTGCTGAAGGTGGATGTTAAAAACGCTTTCAATTGCGTTAATAGAAACGTGTTTTTGGCCCAAATTAAAGATAAAATTCCTTTTATCTACAATTTTGTTTGGCATTGCTATGGTAAACCGTCTAAATTAATGTACAAAAATAATGTGCTATTTTTTGCAACTGGATACCAGCAAGCTGACCCCCATGGGCCTGCTCTTTTTTCATTAGCTATTCATCCTATCATTAAACATTTGAGTTAAAATTTAACGTCTGGTACCTAGACCCCTGGTCTGGGTAACGTCTGGTCCCTTGGAGACGACGTTAACACTGTCTTAAAAGACTTGCAGTTTCTAACAACAGAGTTTAATACAATAGGGCTCGCCTTAAATTTCTCTAAGCGCTCGCTTGATTGCTTTTTCAAGATGGAAGTCAGGGCTTTGGCTACATGCCCATCCATCAAGTAACATTGACAACCTTTTGGATAATAACTCTTTCTAGATAGGCGTATCTCTCCGCTTGGGTGCCCCATGACTGGTCCCGCACCGCTGCCAATGTGACGATATGGTTGATCGTTTCGACCACTACGCATTATCATGCACAAAAAGTGCAGGGCGCTTTTTGCGGCACGCCGCCCTAAATGATATCATCCGTCGGGCCTTTGTCAGTACTGGCGTCTCGTCGGTCCTAGAGCCTAATGGACTGTCGCGGGACGACGACGGTAAAAGATCCGACGGAATGACGTGTCATGGAAGATAGGACGACCTTTAGTGACTTAGAGACTCTCACCTTCCTGACACAACATACAAGGCTGGCGCTGCTGCAGCTAAAGCGGAAAACCTCAAACGGCACATATATGGGTCTTTGGATAGGATGCACTATTTTGTGCCGTTTGGGGTTGAGACTTTAGGTCCGTGGGGGTCGGACGCTCATATTTTGTACAATGATCTGGTCAGGCGTTTGGTAGAGGTGACACGTGACCAGAATGCTGGCATGTATTTTTCCCAAAACCTGAGAATTGCTATTCAGCGAGGTGATGCTGCCAGCATTCTGGCCACGTTACCCTCTGCCGAGGGACTTTTAGACTAGGCTTTATTTTATTTTGCGTTTCTTTTTTTGACCGACGAATCACCGGAGGAGGTATACAATTTGACGATAAGTTATGCGTGGTTTATATATATATATATATATATAAACCACGCATAACTTTTTTTATAGTAGTCCGATTTCAATAATTCTTTTTTTATTGAAAAGAGTATACTTCTAAATTTCTCTTGAATTACTCTATCTATTAAAACAAACTGCATCAAAATCCGTCGCGTAGTTTTTGCAAAAAGTAATTATGTAGTTTGTTTTTGTATTATTTTTCTTTTCTTTTTAGTTTAAGTAGGTAGGTTATTTAATTTTAGTCGTAGTGGAAATCGATATTTGAACCAAATTACATAAAACTTTACAGATCTAATCATACATTCTTATAATTTGAATATTAAATTAACTTACCTGTAGACGGCACGTGGCTAAGTCGACGCATGGAGATCCACCTGCTGACGTCCGCGTACGCCTCTTTCTACGTGTATTTATTTCATTAACTTTATCGACTTCCAAAAAGGAGGAGGTATTATGTTCGTCTGTATGTTCGTTCATTTTTTTGTGTATGTTCATTGATAATTTCGCCAATTGTAAATCCAATCGAAAAATTATTTTTTAGTTCGAAAGGATTTCGAATACTTCCGAAGTGGTCCCATTTAAATTTTAAAGAAATCGGCTGGACCGTTTTAGATAAATCAACAATATAAAGTAAACAAATCGAGCGAAATTTTCGAATGTTGTATACGATGGAAGGCGGTTTAGCTATTTTTAGCGAAAAATAATTATTTATTTATGCTCCACATCGATAACTGCATAATGTTCCATCAGTATCTTTAGCCACCTAAAGGGCCGACATAATATCTAATTTTAAATTAAATATTAGTATATTTCACATAAAATTAAACCGCATTGAACCGACAATAAGAAATTTACAATTTCGATTACGTATGATAATCAGTAAAATGAGCCTGGTAGGTACTGGGAATTTATATTCGATTTTTGTTCGAAAATAAATGTCAGCATTCTGTGAATTCTTTACTGGTAACAAAATTGTACGCCTGAGCCTCAGACCAAAAAAAAACCAAGACAGAACGTCGTGAACAGACAAGTGAGGCCGGTTTTTTATACATGTGTCAGTGCGTCGGTGTTGCGCCGCCATAGTTCGACTGACGAGCCAAGGGATAGTTCTTTGTACGTGTACATGTGTGTGCTGTGTTTGTACATGGCGAAGCATAGTTTTGCCGGCCTCCCTTGTTTGTTCCCAACATTCTGTCTTGATTTTTTTTAGGTCTGAGGCCTGAGCACTGATTCTGTTATACACACTTGTATTAGTCATCATACGACGCGTGAAACGTGGCTCAACATATTGTAAACTGTTTCGTTCGAAATTGAAGAGAGTATGTTTTAAGATTGAATTATTTTACGATAGTTTCATTAAAAGATTTTTAGTAATATAATGGAATACCTTACAAAAAATAAAATCGTGAGTGATAACACGAGTGATGGTAGAGATACCATTCAGTGGAAGCCTTTTCTTAGACAAGTAAGTTCCATTTTTATTTGTAAATAATACATAGGCATTACCGATAGAAATCAAGAAGAGTAAAATTTTAAACAACAACAAAATACAAAATAAACGATATACTACTTACTACGACTTAAATAACAACAAAAACTACACACTCTAATTAAAAAAGCAATTTGATCATTCACAAACCCCTGAAGGTCTCAAATGGTCAAGCACACTGCCATAACAGCATTACCACGCTAATAAAGTCTATTTATTTTGGTGGTTCATCATCATCATCATTTCAGCCATAGGACGTCCACTGCTGGACATAAGCCTCCCCTAATGATTTCCAATAAGACCGGTTAATAGCGGCTTGCATCCAGCGCGATCCTGCGGTCCTAATAAGGTCATTCATCCACCTTGTGGGTGGACGTCCTACGCTGCGCTTGCCGGTACGTGGTCTCCACTCGAGAATTTTTCGACCCCATCGGTCATCAGTTCTCCGCGCTATGTGCCCTGCCCATTGCCACTTCAACTTGCTAATCAGCTGGGCTCTGTCGGTAACCTTGGTTCTTCTACGGATCTCCTCATTCCTGATTCGATCTCGCAGAGAAACTCCGAGCATAGCCCTCTCCATGGCTCGTTGGGCTACTTGGAGCTTACTAATAAGGCCCATAGTGAGAGACCACGTTTCTGTACCATAAGTCATCATTTTGGTAGTTAATAAAGGCAAATATGTAGGTACTCGAAAAATAACCATAATACTATGTTATGTTTCCAGTTAATGGTCGTTAGTACCGCTTGGAGTCTGAACTTCGTTCTGGGTTTGCGCTTTGGTACTACGACCGTCTTGATACCTCAACTACGACGCGAAAACATTACCGTGTCCGATGAAATGATTTCTTGGATGTGTAAGTATAAATATATATTATAAATGACAATATAGCTCTTCACTTTTATTCTCTCTTCTGGCTCTCGTCCATTTTATATCTCTTCTTCATTTCTTTCTTTCTTATTTTGTATTCATTCTTTTTTGTTTAATTTTTGGTCATTTCAACCACCATTCATGACTTTTTTCCGACTATTTAACTGGACATGGCTCTCTCCCTCTATGCGCAATTTTCGGTCATGCGCCAAACGTGTGCTAGACCATTTTGATCGTTTTTCTCTGCGTTTGATATTCTTGAAGTGTACTTATTCCATGAATCTGTATACTTGGTAAACTTATTCATATTTTGTAAATGCTTAACGATTTATATGAACACCGGATACAACTCACGATTATTTGAGCGGTCGAACCGCTATGCGTCCGACCGGTTTCAGAGTAGTTAGTACTCTTTCTTCAGGGAATACGCGCGCCCCCGACAATGGACGCCCGCGGATGCGCGGATGCGCGGACCGCTCAAATAATCGTGAGTTGTATCCGGTGTTCATATAAATTTTAATAATGAATCCTCACGCTAGTTTTAATGAAGTAAATGCTTAACGACATGAAATTAATGAAATGACAAGCCGTGGTGGTCTAGTGGTTGTATCGCTGGCCTGTCATTCTTGAGGTCTGTGTAACTTTAATGGGTAATACCTACTTATTTATCTATAATGTTGTATAAATGAAATTGAATGAAATAAATATAAATTATAATGTCAACGGAGACAGGAATCAAAGCAGCTGTAACACAGGGTTTCCTAGTACAGCTGCTTATGAGACGCTGTAACCTACCGCTTTTATAATAATTCTAATTTAAAATTGAGATAGAAATGTTTATGCAGGTTTGATGTAATTTAATTTTTGTGAAATATATGATTGATGATGATGATAATTGATGAGGTCGTAGTTTCAAATCCTGGTCCCATACCAATGAGTTTTTTTTGAACTTATGTACGGAATTTCACGCCATTGGCTTTTCGGTGAAGGAAAACATCGTGAGGCAACCTGCATACTTCCGGAGAAGAAATTTGATGGCGTATGTAAATCCACCAAGCCGCATTGGGCCAGCGTGGTGGATATGTCCCAAACACCCTTCGTAGGGATGTATACGTCCTGCAGTGAACTATTAAAATATTGGTATAGTAGTAGTATACATGGAATGAAGCCATTGTGAAAAGAAAAGTTTCAAGTGTTAAATCTAATAGGTTGTAGGTATAGCTGCTTAATGCTTCTTAATCATGACAATCTGTTTTTATTTGCAGCTTGTGCGATGCAATATGCTGGCATCCCTTGGATTTTTATTCACTGCATATTGACTTACGCCATTGGCTGGAAAAAAACATGCATTTTGGTGTCAATCTGCACAATTGCTAGTAGTATCGTATTCTACTTTAGCACTACACCTGCTATTCTTCTTATTTACGATGTATTTTTTGGAGTTACACAAGGCGCTACTTGTACCATCATTATTGTCGTTACGTCAGAGTACACATCGCCGGAATACAGAGGAATGTTCCTTTGCATCAAGGCTGTGTGTTTTTGTTGGGGTGTATGGGTTGCAAATGCTATCGGAATTTTCACTTCTTGGAGATTTATTCCATTAGTGAGTTTTGGTGCGTCTTTAATTACCTTGACAGTTTTCTTTTGGCCCGAGTCTCCACATTGGCTGGCCACTAAAAATAGATTTACAGAATGTCGTAAAGCTCATAGATCTTTAAAAGGTACTGGAAGAAATGCTGAACTAGAGTTAAACAAACTAATTCAATCGCAGATTGACTCTCCAAGTAATAGTATTTACGTTTTAAGAGATTTGAGGTTATTATTACAGAGAGAATTTTCTTTGCCAATATTTATTTGCATGCTGGCAGTACTCAGTTACGTTATGTCTGGAAAGATTGTTATTGCAGCCTACGCCGTTGATATGTTCAAAAGACTGTTCAAAGATGATGTTGCAAGTTACCGCACTATGCTAATTTTAGACGGTGTTACAGTTTTATTTGCTTTTGTTGGATCTTTTATAGCGAAAATTTATAGCCGCCGCACTATTTGGTTTGTAACGTTTAGCTTAGCGATAGCGTTTTTGTTAATTCTTTCATTGTATACCTACCTTGTGAAACAATCTATGTGTTCTGAAAATATTTATTTATCCATATTCTTACTTGTAGGATATTCTATTTGTATTTCTAGTGGCCCTTTGATATTATGGTTGGCTTGGACTGGTGAATTGATACCCTATAGATATAAAAGAAGCTCGATGATTATCGTTGATGTATGGTTTCTTGTATCATGCGCAGTTTTATTAAAAACAACACCTTTTATTGTTAGAGTATTTGATATGCATGGAACGTTTTTATTTTTCGCTTTGTCTTCTGGCTTTTGCATTATTATAATGTATTTTTATTTGCCAGAGACTAAAAATAAGACTTTAATAGAAATCGAAGAATATTTTAAAGGTCAAAAAGCCATTGAAGAGTCTCGTAACTTGGTTTCGTAATTTTAAAGATAAAATGTAGATATCAATTCAAATGAAATGTTAGCCATTAACATATTTTTTTTATACTATAACAGCAACAAAATAATTGTACCTACCACAGTAATTACCTACGTACATGATTGTATGTATAACTGGAGTAGACAACGCAATTTTTTAATAACTGGTAATTAAGATAATTTAATAAATTGATTTGAATGTAGTAGGTATGTACTCGTGACTGTAGATATTTCAAACATTGTTTTTTGACGATTCCTAGTGTAATTGTAATGTCTACGGAATAAAGGAACTTTGACTTTGCAAAGATCAACATCTAACACTCAGAAGAATTACTAACACTATAACTAGCTGGTCTGGCAACCTTGGTACAATTTCAAATTTTATATATTTTGTGATTTTTTATTTGGTACAGTTATCTAACAAATCAAAGGTATAACATCGGTTCAGTTGTTCTTTAGTTATGTAATTACATCATAATTATGTATAAAATCTTCTTTATTAATTCATTTTGGACAAATATGATATACATAATATATTGGACCATATTTTAATAATTAAAGACTTTTATTTACACAAAAAACTTATAAAACATCAAAACTTAAATAAATTATCCTATCTAAACTAAAATACCCTATCTAAAGTAAACTAGTTAAAAATTAGACAATGTTAGAGACTGTTTAAACCTACAAAAGGTTTGAACAAGTAAATAAAGCAAATTTGTATAAAAGACATTTTATACTATATATAACGGGACTGAACTCACGTGTGGGGATAGTCGTAACGACTATAGTTTCGGTCGCATTCGGCGACCTTTATCAAGTTGGCGAGTGCTAGCACGCGGAGCCGTCTCGCAATGCACTATAAAATGTGTGAAAACCACGTTAATTTCCATAGTAAAATTGTATAAAAGAATTCAAAAGTTTAAACGTTATTTCATTTAAACCTTTTACATTTCGTGAATTATCTCCAAACACCATAACCCACTTCAATCGTACAAAATTCGAATAGCTTGCCGATTATTGTTGATTTTTAAAACACCACCTATAATTGATTTTGATAAAATTAAATTTTTATTACTTTTAAGTATGATGGACCAAACAAAAATGAATCATCAAAATCCGTTCGTAATTGACTAATCGCGTAACATACGTACAATAAAAACATACAATTGAATTAAGAACATCTTTTTTTAAGCTGAAAAGAAGTTAGAACCAATCAAAAACATGGCATGTCAAAAATAAAACAACTCGAACAACGGTTGAAGAACCGTTGCTCGAGTTGCAATTGCTAAAAGTCGTTAAATCCAATATAAATAATTTATTCATTCTTGTAAAAGTGGTCTCTTATAACATTAGAAAAACATATCTGGTTCCATTTCTGATTGGAATTTCAAAAACAGATAACAGTCCTTTGCTTACCCTTTTAACATCTTCTTAATGCTCCTTGCAATGTCTGCCTTTTTCATCTCCTCATTAATGCCTCTTTGAGTCTTTTTTTAAGCCACGTGATGATTTTGACTTTGATTTTTCGATAACTTTACTGTACCAGCCTTTTTAATAGTCCACTGCAGGACGTAGACCTACCCATGAAGGGTGATTGGGCCATATCCACCACGCTGGCCCAGTGCGGGTTGGTGGATTCATATACGCCATCGAATTTCTTCTATGGACGCATGCAGGTTGCCTCACGATGTTTTCCTTCACCGAAAAGCCCGTGGTGTGAAATTCCGTCCAAGGAATTCATTGGTACGGGACCAGGATTTGAACCCACGACCTCACGATTGTAAGGCGGGTGTCATTACCACTAGACCACCACGGCTTTGATACTATATTATATTTTGTGTCAAAATGATTTTAAAATTTTAGGAAAAAGTCTCCAAATACCGATCAGACAATAAATTCAAACACAGTTGACGGTATTTTGCTTAGCTATTTTAGGGTTCTTTTATTATTTCAAAATAAAAAAGAAATAAGTTATTATAAAAATGTAACTTTTTAAATACAAGCTTTTGAGATCCTGGATATCATATATAGCACCAAAGTGCCAGCCAAGACAAGTAAAACGAGCCCAAACACGGCGGGTCTATCTTGTTTAGTACAGGAGTTCCTATGGCCACATTCCGGCTCCATCATCAGATCAGCTCCAGGGTACCGTAATATTGCATTGTCCCGCAATATACATATGCGTGCAAAATTTTAGCTTATTCGAAAACCGGGAAGTTAGTCAAGTTTAACTTGCAAGATTCCACCCGAACTTACATACATACATTGCAAGTTAAATAAAAGCTAGTAAAAAATAGGATCACTTTGTTATCAATCTGTTAAAACCGATCCTCAAACTATCTATTTTCTTTATTATATCCCAGAAACGCTTGGAGATGTCGATTTGAAATGAAAACCATATACGCAGTTCTGAAATCTTTTGCTGCTGTAAAAATTATCAAGTTTCTCAGCATTCATGAACATAGTTACAGCTATTTATGTCTAAAAAAACGCTTATTTTGACACTCATACGGGAGTCAGTCAGTCAACAGGAATCGGGAGTCAAAACCTACGGAGTATATTTTCCGATTACTTAAAAATGTGATGAAGCGAAAAATCCGAATAATACATTTTAATATCAGATCATCATTTTTTGTGGTATAGTGGACGTAGTGACACCTGCTTTATAATTGTCAGGTTGTGGGTTCTAATTCCGGTCTAATTCCGGCCCCGTACTAATGAGTTTTTAATATGTGAAACCACTAACCGGCACTGGACCAGGGTACCATTACATTGGTCCAGTACCGGTTAGTAGAAGATCTACGTCCTGCAGTGGACTATTGAAAACACTGGTACACTACAGTATCATTATGAAAAAATAAGATCGTTAGTCATGACATGGAAAGCCGTGGTGGTCTAGAGGTAGTAACACCCGCCTTACAATTGTGAGGTCGTGGGTTCAAATCCCGGTCCCGTACCAATAAGTTATTTCGAATTCATGTACGGAATTTCACACCACTGGCTTTTCGGTGAAGGAAAACATCGTAAGGCAACCTGCATATGTCCGTAGAAGAAATTCGATGGCGTATGTGAATCTACCAACCCGCACTGGGCCAGCGTGGTGGGTATGGCCCAATCACCCTTCGTGGGTAAGTCTACGTCCTGCAGTGGACTATTAAAAGGCTGATACAGTACAGTACAGTCATGACATACGGGTGCGATCTTCAAAGTGAGTTCGTCGTATCATTTGAAAGAACTTCAATAGCACGAGCTTAAACATAAAAACTTGTTTTAGCATAATAAATCCAATTAACGATATTTAATTTTCGGCTAAAAATGCAAAAAACCGTCTTTTATTAATTTAATAAAGCTTTCCTTTAAGGTTTCAACCAATTTGATCCCGGTTTCATGGAATTTCCGGGATTTTTGCGGAACTTTCGGTAAGCAAGTCTGGCTCGCACTTAACCATTATTTTTTGAAACTACCACTTGTCACGGTTTAATATACAGCGAGTGTGTGTCGAAACTTAGAAAATGCGAGAAAATAGTGAAGTGAAATAAAAAAATCGATATACTTATGCGATTCGAATCATCTTTAACGTTCATCTCAATTGTTTCTTCGACTTTTTTATTGACCGAGTAAGGTAAGAGTCTGTGTTTCGAGATAGGCAACATTTTCTTTCATCTTTCCGGGTGTTGATTTTCCTGTACAGGTCGCATTTTTCAACGAATTTTGATTAAAATCGGTACATAGGTTTTATTTACTTTTGTCATCGTTTTTTTGATATTTCCTTCAAAAAGGCTAAGGGAATTTGCTGTAATCAGGGAGTAAACAATGCGAGTAAAACCGTGAGCATTAAGTTAGTTATAGTGAATAATAGTATTTAATATTTAATTAAATGAAAAGAAAACCATGGCTCTACGTAAGTGATGTAATGTATATCAAGGATTTCTCGTCTATTCACGTATGACCTAAATATGACCCAAAACTATCTATCGAAAAGCCACTAAAAGAACTCATTTCGCCGTGTGAAAAAGTGACATATATACTTTGCCATAACCCTGTTTTGTTCTGACACTACGAACGAAATAATTCGTGGCGCGCATACTATTTCAGCAGGTCACAGCTGTCGGATTCGCAATTTTACATGTTTGAGGCTGAATGACTTGGATGAATGAAAAAAAATTGCGTTTTTGAATTTTATTTCGATTTATTAGGTACTAGCTGCGCCCCGCGGCGTTACCCGCGTTAGTTCGAGATAAAAAGTAGTCTATGTATTAATTCAAGGTCAAAGCTACCTTTATACCAAAGGACATGTCCACAAAATGTATGGAGGCTGGTATGATAATAATCAAAAATTCTAACCACAACATTTCGAGGAAGTTCATATTTTTCTGAGTGTATTACATCAGTTAAAACCAAAAAAGAGCCCTCCGTTTTTTTAATTAATTTTGAATCTATTAAGATAAATAAATATATTTGGCTCAACAGGTAGTTTATCTTTATCAACCCTGATTAAGTAACATCCAAATTGTTAAATAGAAGCATTTTTACTAATTTTACACAGTTTTTAAGTGTTTATTTATTTGTCACATTGTACCTACTAACTGGTCACACTGGTAGGTTATAATTTTTAATTTTAGCAAATTAAAGACATGAATGCCGAATGTGGAAGAATCAGCTAAGAATGCAAGTAAAATAACAATATAACTTTATTATTGCTAAACTAGAAAAAATACATAGCTGTATTTATATTATTCATACAATTTATTTTTCACATTTAAAAACAAAGGGAGCGATACAAAAATCCAAATTAAATATTTTGGAGAAGCCCATAAATCAAGCTTTCAAATTATGTTTATATCATCTTGGTTAAATTTTTCTTTGAATAATATACCACTTGTGGACGTCACCTTTCATCTAAATCGGTTCAGCCGTTTGTTCGTGAACGAGTAACAAACATCCATACTTAGTCACAAACTTTCGCGTTTATAATATTAGTAGGATTACGTGTTTGTCTGTGATCGTGTTAGGATTATCTAACGCCATGCTAAATAAATATTTAGCATGAGGTTATCGGTGGGTAAATATATATTAACCAATTGATGGCGTATATTAACCAATTGATGGTATTTATTAACCAATTGGTGGTTAATAGATATTTACTCCTTATTTTTTTTATATTTCTAGAGTAAAAAGAAATCTTTAAACTTTCTTGGTTGCTTTTAAAGAGGACTTGGAACCTCTTCTTCGAAATCATGACGTTTTCCCTGAAGGCAAGGAAAATGCCACCTTCTGACGAAGAAACATTGTCTAATAGTGATGCCGCCACCATCTTCTCTCGCTTATCCCCTTATCCGCTGATCGACGCGACGTGCAAAACGTCTTTGACTTTAAAACTGTGGTTTTAAGATCGATGACTTTTTGACATTATATTTGACGCTTTACTCTTTTGTAGTTTATCTTTTCTTTTAGAATAGCTGTGTTTAGTACTATAGCATTGCGTGAAATTGATAATAAAAAGTATCTTTTTCAAGTAACATTTTAATACCTACTGGACACGATTATTTTAAAAGCAAAGGTAAACTGCAAAAGAGGAAAACGTCAAACGGAACGTCAAAAAGTCGTCGATTTTAAAACCGCGGTTATAAAGTCGAAGACGTCGATCAGCGGCCATACAGCAAGATGAATTATTTATGCAGTGATTAGTTATTTAACCCAGCCAGCTACTATGGATTTCACTTAATTGTTTGATATTTCCTTAAAACTTTAACGTATTTCTCCGGGCTGGGATTAAATGTATCCCGTTTTAATTTAGGGTTTAGTTTATTTTTAGTTTTGGGCTCCTTAACTTTTCACTATTTTACTATGTATAAGTATCTGTGTTAAGGTGTAAAATTATTAATTTGTTCACAGTTGATGATAATCAGTAGCGCTTGGAATCTTTACTTCGTTGTGGGTTTGCATTTTGGCACGACGACAGTCTTAGTACCGCAGCTAAGACGCGCGAACATCACCGTGTCCGATGAAATGGTTTCCTGGATGAGTGAGTTTCAAAATCATCAATGCCTAAGTTTCAGTCAACTAATTTAATGATTATTGTTCTTGCCCATTCATAATATTATATTAGATTTATCTGATTCTCACCGAATTTTTTCTCTCAATCAGCGTTATTCATTCGTTCGCTATTCAGATGGCCTATTAATAGTCCAAACCTCTGGATATAATTAATTCATATCACAGCCGTACTAGAACAGAGAGGGCTCGCGCGTGGCGATGGCAAAAGGCCTAACGGTATGACGCTAGTCCCATGGAAGTGTGGACGGCCCTTAGTATGGGACGCGACTTGCTCGATACTTTGGCGGCGTAGGGCTAGAGCGGCGGCCAATTCGGCGGAGCAGCACAAGCGGCGCAAATATGCTAACCTCGGTAGTGGTTACATATTTGAGCCATTTGGAGTTGAGACTTTGGGTCCGTGGGGGCCGAGAGTTCATCTTGATTTTAAAAGTCTTATTGAACGTCTGGAGGACGCGATGCGTGATCAAAATGCTAGTGTTTATTTGGCTTAACGTATAAGCATTGCCATACAGCGTGGCAATGCAGTCAGCGTGCCAGTTGGCAGCGTTGAGCATCGATCTTATCTTATCTTATAACTTTATCCCCGGTCGAAGAACCAGAGGCAGACCGAAGACAAGATGGAGGGATGTAGTGCTGAGGGACATGAGAGAGTGTAGTGTTTCTGAAGACGATGTCGAAGATCGAGCGAAGTGGAGGAGGAAAGTGAGGAAGGCTGACCCCATCACCATGTGGGGTATATAGCCAGGAAGAGAGAGAGAGAGAGTGTATGGTACCTAGTTTTGGCTTACAAAGTAGTATTGTATTTTGTTGTTCTTAATAAAGGCACTTTTGCCCGTGCGATATAACGGAGAAATTGGACCCTTTTGGATGGTGGGACATCTATCAGTCTTCTATTAATGTATAATGGTAATTTAGTGATAATAATTATATACTCATGACAACTTGTTTATTTCTAGATGCTGGAACTGCATACGCTGCCGTCCCTTGGATTTTTATTCACTCAATACTTGTGCACACCATTGGCTGGAAGAAAACCTCGATACTGATCTCCTTTGCCACGATTACTGGTAACATCGTATTCTATTTCAGCACGACGCCTGTGGTTTTTCTTATCTCCGATGTTTTTTTCGGGATCACGCAAGGCGCCACAGGCTCCATTTATATTGTCCTTATATCAGAATTCGCATCTCCAAAATACCGAGGCATGTATCTTTGTATAAAATCTGCTAGTTTCCTTTGGGGTATATGGGTCGCAAATGCAATGGGTGCTTTTATTAATTGTAGATACATTCCAGTAGCAAGTTTTGTTGCATCTTTGTTAAGTTTGACTGTTTTCTTCTGGCCTGAGTCACCACGTTGGCTGGCAACTAAGAATAGATTCACGGAATGTCGTAGAGCTCATAGATTACTAAAAGGAGATGGTGAAAAAGCTGAGCTAGAATTAAACAGATTAATTCAATCTCAAATTGACTTTCCAAGTACAAGCAATTTCGCCTTTAATAACTTGAAGTTTGTATTACAGAGAAAATTTTTCTTACCATTATTAATATGTATGCTAGCATTGCTTAGTTATTTCTTTTCAGGGAAGCTTATCATAACAGCCTACGCCGTTGATATAATCAAAAAAATGATCAAAGATGACGCTACAGTGTACCACGCTATGTTAATATTAGATGGTTTAACTGTTTTCGGTGCATACATTGGATCTTATATAGCAAAAATTTACAGTCGTCGTATAATCTGGTTCATATCGTTTGGCTTAGCTATAATATTTTTACTACTACTTTCGTTGTACATATATCTGGTCAAACTAGGAATGTGTGTGGAAAACATTTATTTATCAATTTCCTTACTTGCTGGATATTCAGTTTCCATATCCTGTGGTCCGATGGTGTTAGCTTTGGCCTGGGCTGGCGAATTGATACCTTATAGATACAAAAGCATCTCAATCGTGATTTACGCTATATGGTACCAAACATTATTTGCAGTTTTCTTGAAAGTGTCGCCTTTTATTGTCTCAGCTTTTGGATTGCATGGTACATTTTTGTTTTACGCTTTGTCTTCTGCAGTTTGCACCTGTATAATGTATTTTTATTTATCTGAAACAAAAAATAAGACTCTTCTTGAGATTGAAGAATATTTCAAAGATATGAAAACGACGGAAGAGTCTAATAAGTTGGTTAATAACTCGCATTCGCATTGAATAATAAATACACACGTATACGGCACTAGCTTAAAACCCGCGACTTCGCCCGCGTTGTCTTAGTACATAGGTACTTACTTAAAATGAAAATAGCCCGCGGTTTGATCTACGTTGTCTTTGTACTTGCTTATAATAATATCTAATAATACAAATACAAAAAATACAAAATAATTTATTATCATAAAACATTTACATTGAACTTAAACGTACATTAACAAGTGCACTATACAAAATAAATTTCAAAGTGTTATGCTTGTAGTCCCTGCACTAAGCAAAGCCTGTATCGCGGGGACTACATTTATGTGACGATTACCATGTAATATTTGGTGCGATTTTAGTTCATAAATACAGATAGCCGAAAAACCGTAATTAAGAGTTATATAAATACACAAATAGTTATTAGTACAGTTACAATGTGCGTAGTGTGTGTGCATGTGTGTGTGTGTGTGTGTGTGCATGTGTGTGTGTGTGGGTGTGTGTGTGTGTGTGTGTGTGTGTGTGTGTGTGTGTGTGTGTGTGTGTGTGTGTATGTGTGCAATGTAATCATTTCATTTGAGTACGTCCAGGAGTCTTTCTGTATCAGCGTATGTTAACTGTTGTAGGTATTTAGACACGGTTTTTTTGCACTCACTAAATGTTAAATGGCGTATAGCACAAATATTGCTGATTTTGTTGTATATGAATGGAAATCTGAAACTTGGCAAACGTTGCGCGAAAGCCGTCTTAGTTCGTGGTTCAGTGGCGCGGGGCGGTCTCCTCTTGACTTCAGTGGGATCTGTGCTGGTAGTAGCCTGATTGTACCTGGCATGCATTTTGCGGTGCACCATCAGAGTCACCTTATGGATATATAGTTGGCGAACGCGCAGCACTCCCGCCACAGTATATAAGTCATCCGTGGGGTAGCGATACGGAAGTTTAAGCATTACTTTGAGTACTGCATAGTATTAACAAAAACCTGCCATTTTATTGCAATCTATTGCCGACCTTGATCAGCGTGTGGGACCTGCTCAAGCTACGATCCCCTCTCCTGGAACCGGCGGTTGCTAGAGCAAAGCCACCACGTTTAATGATTTGTAACCATTGTTTAATAATTATCGCATCTTTGTTAATAGTAAATTACTTCCAACGATGCAAACGATATGTATCCAAAAACTACTATACAACCTGTACAAGTAAATACTTCAATCTATACATTATTATAACTTATTACTATCTGTTACAGTTACACAAATATACAACCACTACAAACACATTACCCAATACATCACATAATCCACAACATGGTTTGATTCATGTCCAACCCAGCATACAGATTTTGTACGAATCCATTTATATCTGTTCCAATTTCTCTGTCGTAGAATGCAATCTAAAGTCTGACTATCACTACTTCTCCAAAATTTTTGATATATTTTAATAATGGCAAATATTGATCCTGATACTGTAAAAGAACTTGATAATTTGTGTTTTATCGATTGTCAGACTTGTGACATGCTGGAGAAGTGCAGAGAAATTCTCACCGACAAATACGGCTTTAAACTTTTAACACTCAATATACGAAGTATAAGGAAAAATTTCCACAAATTTCTCGTAGCATTTCAGCGAATAAATTTAGATATAGACGTAGTGATTTTAACGGAATGCTGGCTTGGTAATAGCCCAATCATAGGTCAAATTCCCGGCTATAACAGTTACAGCACCGTCAGTATTCATAATAGGGCCGGAGGAGTTGTGGCCTACGTGTCAATAGGTATATACTATAGTGTAATAGTCCGCAATTTGGCCCGCGTTGTCTTAATACTTGCTTAAAATTACTTGCAAGGATAATGCCCACGGTTTGGCCAAAATTGTAACAGTATTTGCCTATAATGATAATACTTTCTTAAAATTATAAAAGCTTGCCGTTTGGCCTGCATTGTCGTATTACTTACAATAATAATTGCCCATGGTCTGGCCCGTGTTGTCTTAGCACTTGCTCATGAGCTCACTTGCTCTTTGCAATGATAATAGCCCGCGGTTTGGCCCGCGTTGTGTTAATAATTAAGTACTTAAAATGATAATAACTCACAGTTTGGCCCACGTTGTTTTAGTACTTACTTAATTAAAATAACAGCCCGCGGTTCAACCCGCGTTTTTTTTGTAATTGCTTAAAATGATAAAAACCCACAGTTTGGCCCACGTTGTAATGGCACTTACTTAAAATAATAGTAGCTCGTGGTTAAGCCCGCATTAGGCTAGATTATGAAGGCGCCATCGTAATTATAATAGCTAATTAGCATAATTATTTCTGTTTCTTTTTCACTTTAGGCATTCGATAGAGAGACCAATTTTTATGTTGCTATTATATTTACCATGGTGCCTTCATAATTGAGCCTATTATCGTATTACTTACAAGGATAATGCCTACGGTTTAGCCTGAATTATATCAGTATTTGCCTAAAATGATGATAGCCCACGGATTGGCCTGCATTCTCATTACGGAGTATGTGAATTTTTGGACGATAAATTGCCGAATTTCTGAAATTAACTAATAAATAAATATATATATAAAATAAATATTGGAGGACATCTCACACACGGTCTCTGACCCCAAACTAAGCAAAGCTTGTGATTTGGCTGGCAGAGACTGATATACTACATATACATTAATAACACCCAGACACAGAGCAAACACATATGATCATCACATAAATATTTGCCCTGGGTGGGAATCGAACCCACGCCTCTTTGACCCAGAAGTCAGGGTCACAAACCACTGAGCCACCGAGGCAGCCAATAATAATAATTGTATGAGTAACTATGTAAGGAATTTCACACTACTGGCTTTTCATTTTTTTTTTTTTTTTTTTTTTTTTTTTTTTTTTTTTTTTTTTTTTTTTTTTTTAAGTTTTATATGACAATACTACACTAACTACATAGAAAGCAATTGGATCATCCACAGACCCTTGAAAGTCTAAAGATAATCCAAGTGCTCAAGCCCACTTCCAGTTGGCAGCGTGCCCAGCATGCTGGCAGCATTGCCACGCTGAATGGCAATGCTTATACGTTGAGCCAAATAAACACCAGCATTTTGGTCACGCGTCGCGTCCACCAGACGCTCAGAAAGACTTTTGAAAACGAGATGAGCTCCCGGCCCCCACGGACCCAAAGTCTCAACTCCAAATGGCTCAAATATGTAACCACTACCGAGGTACCGAGGTTAGCATATTTGCGCCGCTTGTGCTGCTCAGCTGAATTGGCCGCCGCTCCAGCCCTACTCTGAGTCTCAGGAAGATGTGACGGTGCCAAAGTATCGACGCAAGTTGCGTCCCATACTAAGGGCCGTCCACACTTCCATGGGACCAGCGTCATGCCGTCAGGCCTTTTGCCATCACCACGCGCCAACCCACTCGGTTCGAGTACGGCTGCGATATTGGCGGTGACAAAAGCCCTGCGTATGACATCGTTAAGGCTGGCGTGGCGTCCAATCCGACCAGCGCTTCTTGAGCAAGAGAGACCGTGGTGACCGAGCTGGTCAACTGCAGTACCACACTGACAGCGATGAGCTTCACAACACCTTGCACCCAAGCGTAAGCTAACAGCTAGACGAAATGCAGTTGGGTCTAAAAGGTTACCAGTATTGAAAGTGGGCAATGCTTGCAACCAAAGACCGGACTCCCATACAGAGACTGCAAGGATACGAGCGCGATCCGCGACGCTAGGACACGTGTCTAGAAGAGATTTCCGTGCTAGTTCGCAGATCGGCCGATCCCACAGTCTCTGCGACGATAAAGTCTTTGGAAGCTCGGTATTTGGGCAAGCGACCCTCCAAGCATTCGTTGCCTCATTCAAATGAGCTACATCTACGCCAGAATGGCCTAAAGAAGGTGCGAGGATTTTTTCAATCAAGTTCTGAGTACTATGAATGGAGGACAAGAAAGCTGGTAAAGCAACACTTGAAATTTGGCGGACCCCTAACCCTCCAAGCCTAACAGGCAAGGAGGCTTGTAGCCACGCCCTTTCACTCATGTCAATATTCAAAACCGATACTAGGGACTGCTTTACAACATCGTCTAAGCTCAAAAGGAGCTCATTGTGTTTCCACAATGGACTACATCGTAAAGCGTACATAAATTTTGGTACAAACAGACAACATCTTATAATAGTAAAAGCCATGTGGGCGTTAATTTTGAGTAGCCTATCAGAGGCACTCAAAAAATTTTGAATTTTTTCTTGAACGAAAGGCGGAAAAGACTCATCTAATATCGGCGAACCTAGAAGGCGAAGAGAACACTTGTCTACCGATTTGATGTTAGGTGCCAAATCATTAAATTTGTTAAGTATCAAATCTTTATCCGGACATGAGTCGCAAACGAAAAGTTCGCATTTCGAAAAATTTAGCTCCAAACCAATTTGACGAAACTCGTCAATAAGAATTTCCAAATCACGTAGGACTGTGCTCGCATCGCCACCCAAAGTCCCGTCATCCAGATACCAAACGTTGAGTTTAGATTGGAGACGTTGAACAATTGGATGAATGGCCAGGCTGAAAATGGCTGGTCCGAGAGGGTCACCTTGTTGACAGCCAACGGAAGATAGCAAAACATCATTTTTGTAAATTAATTTAGTGGGTTTGCCGTAGCATTGCCAAAGAAAATTGAAAAGATCGGGAATTTTGTCTTTGACCTGTGCTAACAAGGCGTCTCGATTAACCGAATTGAAAGCATTTTTGACATCCACCTTAAGCAACACTTCTCCACAATTTTGACCGAGAAAAGTACGAAGCGAATGAACAGCAGCCTCACATCCACCCCGCGAACCAAAGCCAAGCTGTATTGGTTGAAAAAGGCTACTCAAAAGAGCAACCTTTTTTCCACAACCGGCTTTGGCTGCGAGACGACGATATGTGGTGCCAACAGCAATAGGTCTGATGCCACCATCTTTTTTGACAAGTGCGCATAGGTTAGCGCCATACAAGACTTCGATAACGTCATCATTGACCTGCCCAGATAACATGAGATTTGCCAAACCCGTTAATTCTCTCAAGAGAGACTCAGCCACCTCACCAGAGCTAAAAGATAGAAGATCTTTTAGATGTTGAGGCGAGAGACTATCTAGGCCTCCGGCTGAGCCGCTCCGAAAAGAAGAAACGGCCGCTGCAATCTCCTGAGCTGACACTTCAATGACAACGTCATCAGGGTGTGGTGGCTCAGGCAGGTGGAGACATGCTGCCGGCGGATGCTTGTCACGGAGTGACTGGACCGTATCGGGTGTGTGGGGGGCAATAGTGTCGCTGGAGAACAGGACTCGTGCGGCGCCTTTGATATCGCCATCACTAATTTTGCTCTCTACTATTTTAATGGTAACCAAATCGTCTGTTTTTTTAGAATTTGGTTTATTCTGCCTTGTTGGCGGAATAATGCTTTCAAAATCCAAAGAATTCTCTTCCAATGCGCTGTACTTTACGCAATTTTCCTTTACCCTAGTGGTAAGGGATTTTTTGTTTGTTGGGTCCGAATGTACGTAAAGCACAACGTAGGGAAAAGTCAAGAGGTGTTCCCAGGCGTCTAAGGAATTTTTAGAAATAACATTCCGAATAGCAGCAGATAAACACTGCGCAACCGAAAAACGTGCACCACGCGGGATGCGTTTTAAAACAGGAAGAGAACTTTTGAGTGAGCTAAGAACCTCCCAAAGCGGTTTGGAAGGAGCAGCAGCGCTCACGGGACTGCTGCTGGCTCCATCAGAGCCTGCAATAGGGGCCGAAAGTGTAATTTGGCTATTTTTATGGCACCGCGTACGGTGAATTTTGAGGCCTTTCTGTCCTTTAAAAAATCGCACTTGGGAACACTCACTTGGCACTGAATCATGTCCCCCTGCGACACATTAACGTATTGGGAAACTGCATTTGGCCCGGCCGGGGCGCAAAATGCCATGAATAACAAGAATTATACTACAAATATAAATAAAAATAAACTTAGGTTCTATAAGTGGAGACGTCAGGACGTCAGACCGTGACGTGGGCGGTCTGCGCAGACTCGGATGGCGTTGACATGGAAACAAGAAAACAACAATGAGCCGCGACTGTCAAAAACCTACCGAATATTACAACACAATAGAAAACAATTATTTGACTATCTCTAGCTCTACAAATATTACCTCGAAAGAAAATAAGAAAAAAAGGAAAGATTGGAATAGAATTTGGCCCGCTAGAGCAGAAAAATCTGAAAAATAAGGGCCGAGAAAAATCCTGCCAACATACGTTGACAGCAACTTTTTTTTTTTTTTTCATTGATGGAAAACATTGAGGCAACCTGTAATAGGTACGTCGGTAGAAAAAAAATCAATGTCGTTTGTGGATTCAGCAACCCGCGCTGATGGATATGGCCCAATCACCCTTCGCGGGTAGGCTTATGTTCAGTAGTACACTATTAATTAAGGCCGGTACAGGTATTCGACATGTTTCATTAAGTCATTAGAAATTTAATTTTCCAGGCAAATGAGAAAATGGCACACAAATAAAATAGGTACCTATATTTTATTTTATTTGAGAAACACATAGTGTATATCTAAACGTTAGGCATGTTCTAGGATGCTATTATACTCATAATTTGATTAAGTTTTACTATGGTATGAACCCCAAAATCATGTGAATAAAATCAGCTGTTTAACACAAAAAGTTCACCGACCCGCGACAAAATGTATGGAAAATTTAGGTAATTTTCGGCTTTTCAGGGTTGATCCCATAGTAAAATACGCATATTGACCCGTATGTGCGCTAAGTTTAAGACTATAATTTTCTCACAAATTTTAAAAAATCGTAAATTATTAGGGACCCATTTTGCCCCATTCAAAGATAAATTATTATTTTAATTCTAGATACTACATTATTTAAAATAGCGCATTGAAGTTTTGGGACGTATCTGACCCCTAAGATTTTTTTTAAGGAAAATTCAGAAAAACAGGTACAACCATATTTTTTATTTAGTCTCAAATGCATCTATACAAAGTTTCATGTCAATCGGTACAGGGAATAAAAAGTTACATGCAAACAAAAAGGGCCCGTTTTACCCCGTAAGTAAGAGTTGGGTACGTTTTTCTTTCTTAGTGCTTCATTATGTCGTACGATGTACGTCTATTCCAAATTTCAAGTTTATATCCTCAGCGGTTTGGGTTGTAGCTTAAACTGATTAATTTTTGCCATCCCTAAGGAATCCTATAGATTTTCCTGGATATTATTAGTTCCTGTATTGAAACATACTGTGTGCTTCCTTCATACCAGATTTCAACCATAACCGTTCAGCTGGTTGGATGTAATTGACACTTTTTTCACCAACTTTGAGACCTTATTTGACCCCTTAGATGAAGAAAATTCGGAAAAATAGGAAAAAACGTAACTTTCATTTTGTTTGGATAGCATGTATACAAAGTTTCAAGTCAATCGGTACAGGGAATAAAAGTTACATACAAATAAAAAGGGCCTGTTTTACCCCTTTAGAGATCGATTTTTCAAAATTTTCTTCCTTAGTGCTCCATTACGTCGTTCAATGTACCTATGTTCCAAATTTCAAGTTTATATCTTAAGCGGTTTGGGCTGTAGGCTGTCTGTCAGTCAGTCACTCAGGGAAGCCTTTTATATAATAGATAATATTATATACTAATGACACTACTGTTTACTAATGATAAATTTTAGTCGAAATATAAAACATCAGCATAAGCAAATCTGTGTACTTTTAAATATGTATAATTATGAAACGTTTTATAAAAAAAACACTGTAATAAAATGATAAATATAATAAAATGAAGTACAACGTCAAAAAATATGATCTAGGAACAAAATATTAGTACACCAAAATCAGTACGGGGTAGTTACATTCATACGATGTTATTTAATCACGTTATTAACTAACGCGATTATAATATAATACGTTATAAGACGTTATATTATAACGTCTTCTTAGTTGTATGTATCTTAGTTATATGTAACTTTGTTTTAAATTCATGTAACTTTTAAACAATTGTTTATAAAATGACTATACCTATATAGGTGAATTTAGTCGTAGTCAAACTTCACATTAGAGCCCATTTCACGAAAGATTTCTCGCAGAAGCAGCAGCACAATCGCATGACCGATCTATCAAAATCCATTAATCTAAGATTAAAATTAGTACGTAAGTAAGTAATTCTCCGTGGGACTTCTTTAATGAAAAGGACTTTACCACTAGTATTAGACTGTATAAGTGTATACCTATGTATATATCTATAATGTTATTATTTAAGCTAAGTAAACATTTTTCCAAATCAAAATAAAGGAAAAACAAAGTTATTTTATTTTACGAGTGCCTTCCAAACACAGTCTCCACATACCTGCATCAGAACGATTTTTGATCGGGAAGGTATTTCCTTAAAAAAAGGAGGGTGGTGGTGAGAGGCTGAGAGGCTAGATGTGGTGCTATTGATTCAGACACTACTTTACAAGATAACTTGTAGATTAAATATCCGAATCTTAACAATAACAATGTTAAATAAATCAGTCAAACGCGAGTGAAGATATTATGCTCTCACAGATTCAGCTTGACATTAAACTCTAGGCCTTCTGTACCACCATCTTCTTAGCAGTGTTCAACTGTAAAATAATAGAAAATTGTTTATAAGTATCAACCAGACATGGAATTTTTAAAAATATTTCACGGTTCTTATCTATTTTGGGGTTCCGTATCTCAAAAGGAAAAAAAACGGATTGTGTATAGAAACTGTACGTCTGTCGTAATATTCTATCTCGGAAACAAATTAACACTAAATACTCACACCTGCAGAAACTCAACTGTGAGCCAAACTGCAGCTTTGAGTCAAACTCAACGTAATCATACTTCTCAGCTTTCTAAACAAAATAGTGCGTGGAGTCCCTTCGCGCGGAAGAAGTAAAACTTTGAAAGCAAAGATTCAAATCTTAGCAGTTTACTCTTAACTAAACTAGATGGCGCTGGCGTCAAGTTAGTCCGCGGTATTGACTATCTCCGTCGATGGACGAGGTGTTTTGGTTTTTATTTGAATTCTATGCGTTCCGGGATGCGGATTGTCACAAAGCCATTGTAACTTCCACATTAATCAACTAAATTGTATGCAATTGTATATTGTGATAAATAATTCTAATATAGAACTCAATTTTTAAACAGTAAAATTTTCTACTTAAGCCATTCCTCCTCCTCCCATACAAAGTAGGGATTTCTTTTTCAGTGCATCTCCTGTGTGGGGTATCATTGACCCGGTTATTTAAAATAAAAGATAGCACTATTTTGTTTAATGTACCATTTATCTACCATTAAATTAAATCTACCATACACGTATAGTGACACGCTCTTGACAAATTAATTATTTTAATGATGTGCAATTTTGGGAAAATAATAATTTCTCCTTTTATCAGTGAGTAACTTCGCCCTTTTAACAACTTAGTACTCGGTTTTTACGGAGCTCTCAGCGGGCAAGTCTGGCTCGCGCTTATCCATTTTTTTTATAACACGCACTTGTCATGGTTTATTTTGTAATATGTGTGCTCGCCATGTATTGTATAAAGACAATTAGATTATTTGTATTCCATAACAAAAAAATCCAAACCAAGGCAAATTACTATTAACGTTAATTCTTCAGATTTAGTAACACACAAAGTGTCAGTAAAGGGTAGGTACTCAAAGAAAATATTTACTGCTGAAACTAACCAACTACTGTATTTATTATCTACTTCACCATAAAAGGATATTGTACTAGGTACACCTTTCGAACAACTTATTTGATCTTAATTTTAATGGCAATGACGACAAGTAATAGAAGTTTGGATGAAGATGAGATTAAGTGGAAACCTTTTCTTACACAGGTAAGTTATTCCAAATTTTTTACTAGTTTTATTACGTATCCTGTCTTGGTCAGATTCAGATTCTTACTTAACCTTCTGTTGTTTTCTTTTTGTTTTGATCTAATTACGTATCTCAATTTGTTGAATTTTCGGTATTTGCATCTTGCCCTTGGAGCATTATCATGAATTCATCATCATCACTTGTTAGGACTTTTAAGTCTCCATTCGAGAATTTAAGTTATCAAACGAAGACTCTGCACCGAAATGTGTTAGGACGTCTACTGGTTCGATGTAAAGACAATCAGATAAGACTGAAAGAGTAGACTACATGAGAGCCGCTAAATACCGTTCTCAACGGAATTCTATTGGGGTGGACTATGCCCAACAATGGACAAACGTTTTTAGACTCTAAATCTATAGTGATCTAATGGAGCAAATCTTGCAGTGAAGTAGAAAACAAATAATCATTATGCCATTTTTCATACTTTTTACTCCTTTTACTCTCGCTCGTTAAAATACTTACTAACCAATTATAATTTATTTACAGTTGATGATAGTTAGCAGCGTTTGGACTTATTACTTCATTTTGGGTTTGCAATTCGGTACGACGACAGTCTTAGTACCGCAGTTAAAACGTGAGAACATTACGGTGTCTGATGATATGGTTTCTTGGATGCGTGAGTTACAAAATAATTAAACTCTATTATTATTTGTAAATATATTTAAGTTCGTTGGTTATATTCTGTACATCTATACACATTAATAAAAAAAATTGGTGTGAGCGACTGACTGACAAGTTATCTATTGCCCAAACCGCTGATCCGAGAATCCGTATTTAATATGGAAATCGATGAACGACAAAGGTTACAGATCGTATTGAGCGACTCAAGTGGCGCTGGGCAACACACATTGCAGGTCAGGCGAGATGTCGGCAGGTGGAGTAGATCCTTGACTGAGTGTCTTCTGATAGTGAACTTAAAGATTCCGTAGACATGAGCCATAGATTAGCCCCAGACAAGCAAAACTGGCAAATGAGAAAAGAGACCTATACCGATCGATACAGGCTGATGATTATAATGAACTGAGGAATATACAAAAATATATATGAGTTAATCCACTCAGCGTATAAATACAACGATTATGTGTGTGCAAATCAAGTCCTGGATGATGTAGGTATATTTCGCCATTCCCGCCAAAGTCGAGACAATAGCTCGCACTATCAAAAAACCGGACAATTGCGAGTCAGGCTCGCAGACCGAGGGCTCCGTACAAATCCTGGAAATTTCACAAAATTGTAATGTTGAAAATAGGATAGATAAATTATCATTGAAAAAGTTTTTTTTTACTCTTATAGAATTTTGGGCCTATATTTTTTGTATTTAGGCCCTATTTTTTGTGATTCAATTAAAAATGTACAGTTTTCAGATTTATTCCTATATGTGTACTCTAAGACAAGGCTTCTTGCAAAGTTTAGTATTTCATAGTTATAGGTCAACTGGAAGTACCCTGTAGGTTTTAATTCCTTTGTGAGTGTCAAAATAAGCGGTTTTTTACGACATAAACGGCTCTAACTTTTTTCAACGGAAACATTTTTTCTCAACTGTAAGAAACCATAGATATACGTATATGATTTAAATTTCAACGCGTTAAGTTTACGCGTTCTTGAGATAAAAGGTCTTGACATACGGACAGACGGACAACAAAGTAATCCTATAAGGGTTCCGCTTTTTCCTTTTGAGGTATGGAACCCTAAAAATAATCAGATTTCATGTAAAGCCAAGCTTCTAACTCTACATGCCCTAACTCTACAAGCCCTAACTTCACAAATTCTACACCTTAGTCAATATATCTGGCTTGGCTGTCAGACCACCTGTCAGTTTTTCATGAATATTGAATGAATATAGCAGTTATAATACATACTCATGAAACGTATTTATTTTTAGATGCTGGAACTGCGTCTGCGGCTATCCCTTGGAATTTTATTCACTCAATTCTTGCACACACCATTGGCTGGAAAAAAACCTCCGCACTGGTATCCTTTGCTACGATTGCTGGTACCATTGTATTCTTTTTTAGCTGGACGCCTGCTGTTTTTCTTCTCGCCGATTTTATTTTCGGGGTCACACAAGGCGCTACAGGCTCCATCTATGTTGTCCTTATATCAGAATTCTCGTCTCCAAAATACCGAGGCACGTACCTTTGTGTAAAATCTGCGAGTTTCCTTTGGGGAGTATGGGTTGCAAATGCAATAGGAGCTTTCACTCAGTGGATGTACATTCCAGTAGCAAGTTTTATTGCGTCTTTATATACTTTGACTGTTTTCTTCTGGCCCGAGTCTCCACGTTGGCTGGCAAGTAGGAATAGATTAACGGAGTGTCGCAGGGCTCATAGATTGTTAAAAGGCGATGGTGAAAAAGCTGACCAGGAATTAAACAGATTAATTCAAGCTCAAATTGATTCTCCAAGTAGAGGCATTTACAACTTAAATAACTTGAGGTTTGTATTAGAGAGAGAGTTTTTCTTGCCATTATTAATATGTATGCTAGCATTGCTTAGTTATTTATTTTCAGGAAAGCTTGTCATAACGGCCTACGCTGTTGACATGATCAAAAAAATGATCAAAGATGACGCTACAGTTATCAAAGCTATGTTAATATTAGATGGTATTACGGTTTTCTGTGCATACGTTGGATCTTATCTAGCAAAAAATTACAGTCGTCGTAAAATTTGGCTCACCACGTTTGGCTTAGCTATAATATTTTTACTACTACTTTCTTTGGAGGTATATTTGGTTAAACTAGCAATCTGTTCTGAAAACATTTATTTGTCTATATTCTTACTTGCTGGATATTCTGTTTCCATCTCTTGTGGTCCGATGGTATTAGCTTTGGCCTGGGCTGGCGAATTGATAGCTTATAAGTACAAAAGTATCTCAATAGTGATAGTGTCTGTATGGTATCAAGTATTATTATCAACTTCCTTGAAAACAACGCCGCTTATTGTTTCAACTTTTGGTATGCATGGTACATTTTTGTTTTACGCTTTGACTTCTGCAGTTTGCTCCTGTATAATGTACTTTTATCTACCTGAAACAAAAAATAAGACTCTAGATGAGATCGAAGAATATTTTAAAGATGTAAAAACTGTTGAAAAGTCTAATAAATTTATTAGTAGCACATAAAATTGATATTAACTAATGATAATTTATATATAAGCTGAAATATGTAACTCTAGCATTTATAAGTAAACCTCGACACTTAAAATTTTGAGACTTTCGGATTTTTTTTTTCAGATTTAACTTAATTTTATAATGAAGTACGTCTACTGCATAAAATATGAACTTTCAACAGTATAAATACTCGTACATGTATTATGAAGATCAGTAGCGGGTAATTCTTTACAATCATAACTTTTATTCATTAATTTTATGTCACTTTTAAATAACTGTTTTTTTTTTTAAATCGCGTACTCAAGCTAATTGTCAAACTGTATTACACTAGTACTTGTATTGGGCTGTATCTGTAGGTACCTATATTATTAGTTAAGGCTTAAGTCTTAAGTAAACTGAACATTTTTCAAAATGAAAGTGAATAAAAAATACAAGTAGGCACAATAATGCTATTTTATTTTTCGAATACCTATAGGTAAAAGCGTTCTCTACGTCGATGGCAGATTCCATCCCCCGTCTCAATTGAAGATAAGACGTCTTCCCAGACCAGTAATACCTCGAGCGCTACCACGCACCGCGGCCCGCAGTGCTATGCGAGACGCGACCCCGCGTGCTAGTAGGTAGGTACTCCATATCGTTAAAGACCGCCAAATGGGATCGAAACTATAGTAGACTTTCTTTGAACAGCTGATATTTTAACAGTGTTACCTGCTTGCCATGTACTTAGTTTAAAATCAACCAACAAGGTGTATAGAGAATATATAGAGAAAATATAGAGAACAATCGATAAATTTTGTTTAATTACCACTCTTTATTCCTACCACAAAAAAGTATAGGTACCATACGTAGACGGTCACGATAGCACCCGTCCTCCTGACGTCTATGTGTGCGTTTCTCAATTTCACTTCTGTCTCGCTCACTCCTGCACGGCGCGAATCTCTTCAAATAATAATAATAATAAATAAAAATGTATCATTGGTGTCTAAAATTATAAGCAATGCAATTATTATTGTACCTTGTGTAATTGTGTTATGTGAATAAGTTAAGTAAGTATGTAATATTGTATGATAAGAATAGTGTTTTAATAATACCTATTTAAGTTTGTACTAGCTATTGCTGCGCCCTCAATACAGGGTACATATGCCTTATATTTAGTTAATCTAGTTTTTAACTGAATTATGTATATATTTGCAATAAATGAATAAATAAATAACTAAATAGATTAAGCAACCCCCGGAGTCCGAGAAAAAGAAATCTGGCATTCCAAACAAAATTGCAACTTGAAATTGACAAAATGACAAAACAGCTGATTTTCTTTTGTTGAATAGAAAAAGTTGGCCCAATAGAAAAAGTGGTTCACAGTTACAAGTTTTCATTATGATGGTCTGAATCACCTCCTTTCGGCTCAGTGCTCAGCAAACCAGTTCTGAATAACTCGGTGTACCTATATTTTGCAATTTCCGAATCGACCTCAAATCGCTACATCTTGAAAAGCAACGACAAGGCATTGCGTTGCTTAAAACATTATGTTTTGGGTTTGAGACGCTACCCAGCTTCACAGGTGATTCAAAAACTCGCGCACTCTCCAAATATCTCCCTGGGGGCAGTGTCCTCCAGCGCCCAACTTTAGCAAGGAGGGAATGCTCGATGATGATTCCTGAGTTCCACAATGATTGTACAATGATGTACTCGTACCCTAGAGACTTCTTCGAAGATAAATTATAAACACTAGATATAATTGTACCTTATAGATATAATTTATACTTAAGGACTAGTAATAAAACTCTAATAAATAAAGTCAGCCATAAGTTACTAATGTAGTTCTATTTAGTTAGATATCAATGAATGTACCTATATTACTACATTAGGTACTACTATGATAACGTATGCTAGAATTACGAGTATATATTTCGAACTAGAATATTTCTGAAAATTGTCATAATTTATTGGTTAATTTAATACACTGTCTGGCATTAATTCTAATAAAATTATGCTACGCCCTATTAGACAGAGTGAATATGTACAAATTTGTATTATTATAAATAAATAAAATAAATATTTGGGGACATCTTACACACGGTCTCGAACCCCAAAATAAGCAAAGCTTGTGATATGGCTGCCAGAGACTGATATACTACAAACACATACTTTTAAATACATACTTATATAGATAGTACTTAAATAACACCCAGACACAGACCAATGTTCATCACATAAATGGTTGCCCTGGGTGGGGATCGAACCCACGCCTCTTTGACCCAGGAGTCAGGGTTACTAACCACTGAGCCACCGAGGCAGTCAAATTAGTACTTAGCATATTAGTTTTATTCTAAGTACTAATTTGTATTGTACGTATTTCTTGCATAAATAAATAAAGTATAAAAGCTATTCAAAAGTATAGAATAACACGCATCTTCAAAAACATAATAGATCTCGCGCTACATTGTAATTTGCGTATTTTGTATAGAATACGTGTACGAACTATGAATTCAGTACAACGTACAATAGAACCACGGAACCCGTGACAGGTGAAGAAAACCAGAGTTTGAATAAGTATAGTTTTTCTAATGTAGCAACAATTTAAGCGTTTCGACGTACGCAGATCGTTTTAAATATTTAAATAAATCCGCCAAATGCGACACCACTCATTTTTAGAGAGATCCGTACAGTCTTCATAATAGAAAAAGAAAAGCCTTAATTACCCGACTACTAAAGAATACCCATTCCGGGTATTGTTTATCGCTGGTATCTTGTATGTTTGTTTTATTCGTTCCCACATATCTTACAAAAGACTTAGATAGGTATTAAAAAAACACAATGACGAATTTTTGGCGCCAAATTGTAAGTAATTTAACGTGTTCTTAAACCTAAACCTATCGAGTAGAATATTAAAATAAAGGAAATTAAAAAGATTTTATGTCGTATTTTTCATTATAACAACAAATAATTAATTATTAACAAAAAACAAACAAACAAATCATTTATGTTATGATTTTATTTTGAGTGCTTTCCACACTAGATTTTTATTTCAAAGAGTTATCTTTGTGATAAGCATTTCAAAAATCTGAAGCGAACGCAGGATTTGAACCTGCCCCTTCGGATCACTAGCCCGACGCTCTAACCAACTGAGCCAGCCCGCCTACGTATCATATAGACAATTTGTATGTTAGTGTGTGTATTTGCTATGGAAGCCTTAAATAAATATACGTATAGTTTATTAAGTGCTAGTACCACTGCAAGTGAGGGGAAACGATTATTCGATTTGATAAATATGTAGGTACCTATACAGGTACGTCATTTTATCAAATCGAATAGAAGTTTTTAAAAAAAGCTGCATTATATAGGTAAATGAAATGAAATAATATTTATTCGACATAAAATACACAAAGAGTAAACATTATACAACCAAAATTGTAAAACAATAAAGGAGTTAAATGACAGAAATGTCCGAAAGGGCTCATCTCTAATGCTGAGTGCAGGTAGATACCTTACACTCAGCGCTGGTTTTCAGATGAGCCCGTTATCGAGGGTATAAACAAAATACAAATAATAAATAATAATCGAAAAGTAAGTATGGACAAAGAGTACAATACTCGTAATTACAGAAAAATACCATATCAAGAAATCAAACAAAACAACCAGTTCACATTGAAACTAATAGAAATACTAAAATAATAAAATACAAAATCATATTTACATAAAGGTGATACAATATATTATATAACTATCCTTAGCAAAATACACGCGTAAAAATACATTTGAAGGCGATATAATAAAATAAACACATAAAAATATCCACATCATAAAATAAAAACTTGGTTAAAGAAAAAAACATTATCTAACAGCAAGTAAGTAAGGAACATAAGATGGCCAAGAAGAAAGAGAAACAGAGGTACATACTCGTACATAGATATACTAAAACTCAGTAAAATTTATTTATATATGTTTATGTTTTATGCTTATGTTTTTTCTTATAAATTTTATAATTTTATTTTCAGATTTTGAATTACATAACTAAAAATTCCCGAATCGCTGAATTTTGCGAGCAATAATGCAAAATGCCGTAAAACAAGTACTAGGTAGATCTATTGTGCAAAATTTTAAAACAGATAAAATGCCAAGTGATGTGCTAAATATTATACTATTCGTTTTACTGTGTAATATTTGCGCATAACTGTGCAGGTGAATATATCGAATGCATCGAATGCATGAGGTGTGCATAGATCGAATTGTACTTTATTCTACTAGCACCACTATAGCTGTAACTATACAGGGTTATTCCTCATTAACATTCATCAATTAACATCCTCTTAGGGGCAAATTTTTAGGGTTTCGTACCTCAAACGGAAAAAACGGAACCCTTATAGGATCACTTACGGACGGACAGACGGACAACAGTCCGTCTGTCCGTCCGTGTGTATGTCAAGACTCTTTATATCGGGAACGCGTAAAGATATCGAGTTGAAATTTAAACCGTATACGTATATCTAAGATCTATTGCAGCCGTGTAAAAGAAAAACTTCTCAGTTATCGTTTAAAAAAGTTAGAGCCGTATATGTCGTAAAAAAAACTGCATATTTCGACACTCACAAAAATCAAAACCTACAGGGTACTTCCCGTTGACATAGAACTATGAAACTTGGCGAGAAGCATTCATTGTCTCAGTACACATATAGGAATAAATCTGAAAACTGTACATTTTTATTTAAATCACAAAAAATAGGGACTCAAAATTCACAATATTTGGGTTCAAAATTCAAAGTGAGTAAATCGTATCATGTAAGGTATCATATAAAAGAACTTCATTAGCGCATGCTAAAACAGGTTTTTATTTATTTTTACAATGTGTTATTTTCGATGTATGAAGAAATGAGTGAAAAAAAAATTTTTTTTTCGATGGTTATAGTATATTTTATTATACAAATTTTTCGTAAGTATTTCGTGTACAGCGTAATTTTGCTGGTATCGGTTTATTTTCAAAGCACGATAAAGTCAATTGTCGCAATATTATTTCACGATTCTAGTTACACTACTATTTTTTGTACTTATAAATTATATCTTGTAAATTGTAAACGTTGAGTCCTTTTTTTTTAGAGTTTCATTATTTTAAATCTGCGACGATCCGACGATCTTTTTGCTCATTGGTCAATTTGTGAGGCACTCATCTTGGGCGAGCTTATATCTCTATATTATATATTATTCACAATTTCCATCCTCTCGGATGGAAATTTGGTCTTCATCTAATGTCCAGTTCAAATTCAAGCTTTTCATATGCAAAGCGTTTAAACTCAAATATGTTTTAAAATCAAAATTAGCACTGAAAAAGCAGTGTTTCTTATGACGCATAGCTTATCAAAATCAGATAAGTAATTAAAGAGAAACATTTGGCATGCCTCTCGTACATTTACTTAACTAATTACAGAAATACCAGAGTTTTGAGGAATGAGGCGTTTAGTGTTTTAATAACACAAGTATATCAGTTTCTAGTGAAATATAGACTTGTTTTACGCTCTTCGTTGCTGAACAAGCTATGCATCTAGCTTGTATATCTGTAAAAAAAATATTATTGATTATTTTTTTCTACAATTTTTAAACATTTATTCTACAACGCAAGGACAAGACAGTCAAAATTGGCCCAAAAATAACCACTAACTAAAGGTATTAAATTACGCTGCAGCCTGATTAACTTACCGCATCACATTTCTAGCAGAAAAAGCAAAAAAGAAACATAAAATTTTTGAAAATTTAATTTTAACTTTTAATCTCCAAAATGAATAAATCCACTGTTGAGAATAAGCCTTCGTTACAATTTTTTTGATTTGTGTACAATTTAGTTAGTTAACTAAACAGCAAGTTAGTTAGCTAAACTTAGCTATTTTTTAGCCTTAAAAAGAAAAAACGGAACCCTTATAGGATCACTTTGTTGTCCGTCTGTCCGTCTGTGTGTATGTCAAGACTCTTTATCTCGGGAACGCCTAAAGATATCGAGTTGAATAATAAACTGTATACGTATAGCTATAGTCTCTTGCAGTTGTGAGAAAGAAAAACTTCTCAATCATCGTATAAAAAAGTTAGAGCCGTTTATGTCGTAAAAAACAGCATTTTTCGACACTCACAAAAATCAAAACCTACAGGGTACTTCTCGTTGACATAGAACTGTGAAATTTAGCGAGAAGCTTTGTCTCAGAGTACACATCATATAGTGCGTGCCACCAAAAATGAGACTCCACGAGCGTCAGTGGTGGGGGATCTAGCGCAGGTACAGTCGTGTACAAACTAACTATCCAGAATTTGTATATCTATTAAACGTTTTATAAACGTTTTTTAAACATTTGTGTATCTATTAACCAGAATTTGTATATTTATTACAAACCAGAGTGGTTTCTCAAGTCTCATCTTTGGTGGCACGTACTATACTAATATTATAAATTCGAAAAAATTGTTGGTTTGTTCCTCTTTCACGCAGCAACGGAGCAACGGATTTGCTTGATTTTTGACATAGATATAGTTTAAGGGCCGGAAAGTGACATAGGCTTTTTATCCCGAAAAAAGTTTCCTGTGGGATAGCACGAAAGTCACGCCACGCGGGCGGAGCAGCGGGCAAAAGCTAGTATAGGAATAAATCTAAAAACTATATATTTTTATTTAAATCACAAAAAAATAGAGCCTAGATTCACAAAATATGGGTTCAAAATTCAAAGTGAGTAAAACGTATCTTGTAAGGTATCTTATAAAATAACTTCATCAGCACATGCTAAAACAGGTTTTTAATTATTTTTACAATATGTAATTTTTGATGTTCGTATGACGAGAAAAGTGAAAGAAAAATTTTTTTTTGATGATTATAGTAGGTATAAGTAGAGAAATCACAACATAATTTCCAATTTTGTAAAATTTTCTTGATTTGTGCGGAACCCTCGATGTGCGAGCCTGACTCGCACTTGTCCGGTTTTTTAAACAATGAATTTGCTCAACAAGTTTTTAAACAATGTTGGCCAAGTTACAAATCTTTAGGTAATAATGTGTTAGCTAAGACCAAAATATTAAAATAAGCCGTACATTCACATGGTAATATGCTTCTTGTTACAAAATTAAAGGTGACGTCCACAAGTGGTATATTATTCAGAGAAAAATTGAACCAAGATGATATATACATCGTTTGAAAGCTTGTTATATGGGCTTCCCAAAAATATTGAATTTAGATTTTTTCATCCCTCCAATTTTTTTAATTGCGAAAAATAAATTGTATGATAAATAACAATACAGCTTATTATTTTTTCTAGTTTAGCAATAATAAAGTGCTTCTATCGTTATTTTACTTGCATTCGTAGCTGATTCTTCCACATTCAACTCTTAATTTGCTAAAATTAAAAATTATAACCTACCAGTGTGACCAGTTAGTAGGTACAATGTGACAAAAAAACACTTAAAAACTGTGTCTTTGTGTGGTAAAAATGCTTTTATTTAAAAATTTGGAGGTTACTTAATCGGGCTGCTAGAAATAAACTACCTATTGAACGAAACATATTTATTTTTTCTAATAAAATCAAAATTAATTTGAAAGAAATCGTAGGGGTCTTTTTTGTTTTTAACTGTTGTAATAGACTCAGAAAAATATATTTTTTTTTTATTTCAAACAGGTTTGCGTTTGACTACACACTGCCTGATGTAAAGCAGATATGCGGTCTAGGATGTAGCACGCTTACCTAGAAGATACCTATTTACTCGAGATTTGAAGACACCTACATTGTACTTTAATGGAAAGACAGACTTAGGCAAAGCGTTCCACATTCTGGCAGTTCGTATGAGGAATGTGGACTCAAAACGCTTTGTTCTAACGCGTGGGATGTCCACCATAAAAGGGTGGCGCTTTGGTCGCGTCTGTCTAGCCGTACGATAGAAGAAAGGGGCAGGTGGGACCAGATCGTGCAACTCCTGGGCGCACTCACCGAAGTGTATCCGATAGTAGGCAGACAGACACGCCACTCTACGTCGATGCTCAAGACTTTGCAGCTTCGACTCAGTCAAGGTTTCGTTGCCTATCAGCCTCCTGGCTCGCCTTTCAATGGACTCCAAAGCCTCCAACTGGTATTTGGCAGAGCCATCCCAAAGGTGAGAGCAGTATTCCATGCAAGACCTGACTTGCGCTTTATAAAGACTAAGCAGTTGCTCAGGTGTGAAATACCGTATTATACCAGCCTCCATACATTTTGTGGACATGTCCTTTAGACTATGAATACAGAAGATCAGAAGTATAAGGTTGTGCGATTATATTCGAATCGACCCGCATAGTGAACTAAAGTAAATTATACATAATATATTTTTTTAGGCTTATTTACTCTCATTTAACAGTAAAAGTAAATCATTTCAATAATATTATTATAAATATTTTCCCTCAAACTAGTTCTTTCTACTCTGATCAATCGACTAAATACATACGGTTAACCCCAAACAAAGTAAAGCTTGTTACATGGACTGATTCACATATTTTCAAATAGTTTCTTATAATTGATTAGAACATTCAGACACAGAGAAAACACCTAGAAGTATTCATGGTTTATTACCAGTCTTACTACCAGTGGTAAGAACGGTAAATGTATTACCGTTGTTACTACTGCAGTTGAAAGTTTTTAGAACTGCAGTAAAAAGTTATCCGTGCTACTACCGTAAAACTAAAATAACAATAATAAACAAAATATGACCTATCATGCTAAAGTTGCATGACACGAGCACAAACGGTGTCAAAGTGACAGCTGTCAAACTAAAAAATGTTTTTTTCTGGTTATGGTTCAAGTCAAATATGACAGATCAAAGTGACAGCCTTACAGTGACAGTGTCAACCTTAAAATTCATGTTATAGACGTAAAATTCATGTTAAAAATCTATATTTCAAATGTCAAACTTCACAAAAATTACAGATTACGTCGAGCCCTGTCTTTCTCGTGAAGACAGTAATGCTCAAGAATCGACGGATCATATCATTTTTAAGTTTGACAGCTGTCACTTTGACACCTATCATGCAAATCTTGCATGACAGATAATGTTTTGTTTCTTTTTGTTATTTTAGTTTTACGGTAGTAACACGAGTAATTTATTATTGCTGTTCTAACAACTTTCATCTGTAGTAGTAACAACGGTAATTCATTTACCGTTCTTACTACTGGTAGTAAGATTGGTAGTAACACTGGTAATATCATCATATAAATGCTTGCGCTGGGTGGGAGCCCAACCTACGCCTCTTTGGCCCAAGAGTTAGGGTCCTTTGCCACGTGATGGAAAGAATGCAAAAGAGTTTTTTAGATGATATTAACCAATCCACATGGCCAAGGTATGGAGACGACTGTCGGTTTTCTTGTGAATTGATGACAGTAGTCATAAAACAACATCTATTTATTCCGCATCTATCAAGTCCTTAGATGTACGGTATAAAACCATGCGTTACATTACATCTAAGGAACTCGATCTCACTAAGACACCAGGAAAGGTTTACCTCACTTTTAAAAAAACCAGGTAGAGTGCCATCCACGCAACTATACCTATTGCCTTTGTTGGTAACGTCCATGGTAGCCTAGTGATTTAGAGCTCTAAGCTTAAATCATACCCACATTACTCGATTTATATATTTCACACAACAAGTAAAATGCCTAGTGAAATTGTGTAATATGTAAAGTAAAATGAATCATCCAGATAGCAACAAAAATTAAGCCACCTACCTAAAATATAAACAGCTAGACGATATACGAAACCATGTAAGTAGAGAGTGACTGGGTGACAAAGGCAGCGGACAGTAGAACATAGTAGAAATTGAGAAAACGAAGTCCAAAACTGCGAAAAGAAAGGCTCATGTAGAAGAAAAATCGAAAGTGAATATGTTCGAATTAGATTTTATTCGAGTTTTTTGACGATGAAACCGCGATATATTCTTATGAGAGTGTGTTGTACAACTTTGCAAGCGTTGACAATCTATTTGTTAAACTTAGACGTGACGACGCTAGAATTAGTTGCGCCATGAAGTTGAGCTGTTTGTTGTTGTCATTGTTACTAGCGTATTTTTTTTAATTATGACACTTTATGGAATCGTATGAAAAGGAATAAGTACAAAAGCAAGAACAAGATGAGTGCAACGATTTCTCATAAGGACGATATTAAATGGAAACAATTTTTAAGACAGGTAAGCTCTGATGTATTTCTTTTTTGCTGTTTACTGTCATGTTGCATACCATTTTTTAAACTTACATAATAATAATATAATAATTTTGCTTAAGGAAATATTACCAAGAGAATAAAGCAGGTTCAAAGACAGCATTTTGAATTGTGAGCGTAACGATTGACTCTAGAGTTGACCCGCAATCTTAGCGAAATAGTTATACATTTCGCTAAGATTGCACAAAACTTCTAATAAATTGAAATCGCTTAAAGCGATAAGGCCGCCAATTAGAAACCCAGTGTTTTGTTTTTGTCCTTATAATCTGTTTTTTATTCAAATTCAAATTATTTTATTGACACAAAAACGAGATTATATCACACTAACATTTATCTCACAATGTTGTGAATTAATTATTATTATCAGATAATTGATTCAATGATTACAAAATTATACTAAATTATAGAAAAATACAACTGTATATATATTATGTAATGTGGTTGTCTAATAAAGTGTTGTTGTTTGTTTGATATTCTGCCATTGTTCACAGTTAATGGTAGTTTCTAGTGCTTGGACCATGTACTTCTGCAATGGCTTGCAGTTTGGTACGACTACTGTGTTGGTGCCCCAACTACGCCGCGCAAACATTACCGTGTCCGATGAAGAGGTTTCGTGGATGTGTAAGTCTTAATCACCATCTCCCAAAACGGATAATAAAATAAAAATCACCATTATCAATAAAAATAACATGTATTTTTGCAGCGTCTGGAGTTGCATTTGCTGCAATTCCTTGGATTTTTCTACATGCCGTACTGACTTGTACTATCGGCTGGAAGAAGACTTTCATACTTATATCGTTAGCCACAGTGACCGCCAACTTAATTTTCTGCTTTAGCACAACACCTACCATTTTATTTATCGCAGAAGCTTTTTTCGGGGTTCCCCAAGCTGCTATGGCTTCCATATGTATTGTACTCGTCTCAGAGTACACATCTCCGCAATATAGAGGATTTTTTCTTAGCATAAAATCAGCAAGTTTTCTTTGGGGTGTGTGGCTTGCAAATGCTATCGGATCGTTTACTTATTGGAGATACATCCCAGTAATAGGTTTAATTGCGTCATTAAATACACTGACTGTTTTCTGGTGGCCCGAGTCACCACATTGGCTGGCAACTAAGAACAAATTTAAAGAATGTCGCAGAGCTCACAGATTGATGAAAGGAAATGGAAAAAGTGCTGAATTAGAATTAAGCAAACTAATTCAATCTCAAGCTGAGTTTTCCAGTCAGCGTACTAATTCTAACATCGTAACGTATTACATGCGGGCTATTTCAAAAAGAGAATTCTATTTGCCTCTACTTTTATGTATGCTAGCAGCTTTTGCCTATTTTTTGTCAGGAAAATTCGTCATAACAGCTTATGCAGTTGATATGATCAAAAAAATGATCAAGGATGAAACAACCGTTTACTACACAATGCTCATTTTGGATGGTGTCACAGTTTTCTGCGCATACATTGGTTGCTTTATCACAAAAATTTACAGTCGACGTAAAATTTGGCTGGTGACCAGCAGTTTAGCTGTAGTATTTTTACTTATACTTTCGTTGTATGTCTACCTTGTTGAACTTACCATTTGTTCTGAAAATGTTTACTTATCTATTATCTTGCTGATTGGATTTTCCGTATCAATAACTTGTGGTTCAATGATTTTAACTTTTGCTTGGCCCGGCGAATTGATACTATATAGATACAAAAGCGTCTCAATTGTAATTTCAGCTTTTTGGTGCATTATTTTATACGCCTTTTTCATAAAAGTATCTCCTTTGATTGTCAGTACATTCGGTTTGCATGGAACGTTTTTATTTTATGGTTTGTCATCCGGATTTTGTACGATTTTAATGTATTATTATCTGCCGGAGACCAAAAATAAGACACTCATAGAAATCGAAGAGTACTTTACAGGAACAAAGACTGTTGAAGAGTCTCACAGGATGATTTCTTAAAATTGAAAAAATACATACAAAATGTCTGTCATTCTAATCTATCCGAAAAATAGACTGTAGCAAAACTTTTTTAGGAGTTTTAGTAGTAATTTTGAACAGTTAGTTAATGTGCACTTGTGCAGAAATATGTCTGTGTTATATTTGTCTCGGGATTGATTCAATATTAAATAAGTATAAATCAATAAACTGTTTTTCGGTAGACATGATATTTATTTTATCTTGTTTAAAAGTGTAAGATTCACTGTTAGGTATAAAATAATTACATTGTTTTGTTTACCAGTGTATTGTTTTATTAGCTACAAATTAATATAATAATTACCAATCTTCTTCCTAGCGCCTGTCCCTGCTTATGCCAGGGTCCGCTTTCTGGCTATGTTTCCTCCACTTCGCTCGGTCTTTTATCATCTTTAACGACATCCAGCCAACGCCGCTTAGGTTTATTCTATTTTAATTTTGTATTTGATTGTTAATTTTAATTTTTTTTAGTTTTGTATTTGATTTTTTTTTTGATATTTGTGACATTTCGACATGATAATTTTAATGCAGTTTTGTAATTTGGACTTGTACGTCTGAAATAAAGAATAAATAAATAAACATAGCCCTTGATAAGATTATAGTGACTTGTTTTACGTTGAAATTCTACGACATATAATGGATCATTTTAGACCAGGAGTTGAAAAGTAAATTATATAACATTTAATTTTCTTAGGCTTATTTAAAAACTCTTAAAACCGTAATAGTAGGTAAAAATAATATTTTAATAAAAATATTCCCTCTAACCAGTTTTTTCTACTCTGATCAATCAACCAAATAAGTAATTAGTACAAAAATATTATGTTGTACGAGATTATAATGAGTCATTTTTGAGCAGGTGGTATGAAAATATATTATTATGATAATGAAAAAAATGAGTAGGTAGGTATTTATTACATTGTAATAGTAAACACATTAGTGTGTTTTCAGAGGAGGACGTCGACAAACTTGTTTTTTGTTAGCATGAAATTTTTAAGTTGTGAAATATGGCATGTCTTAGAAAGACTAAGGATTTCACCAATTTTCAAGCAGGTTAGCACTTAAATGCATAGATCTTATTCTATTGTTTCATTTCTATTAGTATTCTTTTCGTAGGTACGAAAAGAATACTTATAGAATTTCATTTCAATAATTCACAGTAGATTGTTTTGGTAAACAATGAGTTTTCAGGATTCTAATTTGGAAATCGTACCTAACTAATATTATAAATTCGAAAGTTTCTTTGTTGGTTTGTTACTCTTTCACGCAGCAACGGATATATTATACTTGATTTTTGCATGGATATAGTTCATAGTTCGGAAAGTAATATCGCTTACTTTTTATTAAAAAAAGTAAGATGTTCTTACTTATGGGATAGAACAAAAATAAAATAATCGGTCAAGTGCGAGTTGGACTTGCGCACGAAGTGTTCCTTACCTGGCTTCCATACGGAATACTTCGAGCATATATTTAATATATTTTATAGGTTTTAATTATTTGTTTTTGAAAAGACTTTAGTATTCAACGTTATTAATATCGAGCAAAAAAATCACGTTTCTCGTAGGAGCCCTTATATATTTTTATTTTAATTTAATTATTTATTTTCAGAGTGAATATTTAACTTAATAGGTATTGTGTGAATATTTTAAGCATCTACCTGTCACTGTTAATAAAATTCAGGTTTGTTGTATGGGAGCCCCCCTCAAATATTTTGTTGTTATAGCGGCAACAGAAATACGTCATCTATGAAAATTTCAACATTCTAGCATGGTTCTAGCTATCACGGTTCCTGAGATACAGTCTGGTGACAGAAAGACAGACAGACAGACGGACAGCGGAGTCTTATTAATATAGGGTCTCGTTTTATCCTTTGGGTATGAAACCCTAAAAACGAGGGTGAAACCGCGGGCAAAAGCTAGTATGTTTACCAAATATTGAGCCTATATGGGCTATCATTAATTTCTGAGAAGAGTCATCATTATCATCATTTCAGCCATAGGACTTCCCTGTACCACCATAACACGCATGTTATGCCTTATTAGACGTAAATTCTGTAATGAGACGGGTTGGAAGCGGCTATAGTACGTTCCATAACTGCTGAGATTGAACTAGTTGAAATCCTATTGAAGAATTTGACACGAGTCTTAAAAATAATACATAATTATTACCTATTTTCAGCACGCATTTATTATCATTTAAAAACTACCAAAATAGATTTATAATTTAAAAGCAAACCTATGTATTAGGTTATTTGTCAAAGGTCGTAGCGACCCTAGTTCTCAGCGGTTATGGAACGGAGTATAGCACCTAGCGCCATCTTGCGGTCCCAGAGCGTCTTGAAGTGAACTTGCCAATTAAAATAAAATCTCTATACCATCGACAATTTTTTTTTACATTGTAATTACACATTGTTAAAATAATTAAAAACCTGTTTTAGCATATGCTAATGAAGTTCCTTATATACCTTATTAATATTAATATGTTACCTTACATGATACGATTTACTCACTTTGAATGTTGAACCCATATTTTGTGAATTTTGAGGCCATATTTTTTTGTGATTTAAATAAAAATGTACAGTTTTCAGATTTATTACTAAATGTGTACTCTAAAACAATGCTTCTCGCCAAATTTCATAGTTCTATGTCAACGGAAAGTACCCTGTAGGTTTTGATTTTTGTGAGTGTCGAAATATGCAGTTTTTTACGACATAAACGGCTCTAACTTTTTTAAACGTTAACTGAGAAGTTTTTCTTTTACACAACTGCAAAAGACCATATGAGTCATATAAAAGCAAATGCAGCAACATCCAGTTTTTTCACTTTGACAACTTTAAATGTAGTTTGATAGACCTGTGTTGAATTAACTTCATTTCATACTTATTTCGCGTTAAAAGTAGCAATATCCCATACAAAACAAGCTTTTAAAAATTAGGTTTGCAACAAAAGCAGCATTATCCGACATAGTTCCTGACAAGGACAGCAACATCCTTTTCGACCAATCAGGAGGCGTTATTTATCTGCCATTTACTTGTATTTTTGTGTCTGTTGAGTGTTGTTTTGCTCTCGAAAATTATAAAATTAAAAGGAAAATAGTGCAAAATTGTACAAAAACTACACAAAAATCTAATAATGGAATGTTTTCCTACTCTCTGTGACAATAAACAAAGCAGGAAAAGAAATGCCAAACCCGAAAAATGGAAGAGAAATCAAGCAAAAAAAGAAAGATAAGCTAATACGACTACATAATTTTTATAATTTCGGGAATTTTTTGGAAGGGAAAAAAATCGAAGCTATTATTTGTATGATAATTAAACTGAGTAGGAATGATGATCTTTTTCGAGTATTTACGACGATATTTTTTTTCTAAACTTAGGATCAAGACTATTTACGCCATCCTATCGCCGTCATACCTGATCGTTTCAAAACTAGAAACATCCAGTTAGGAACCGTGGCATAACTAGCAATATCCACAAGTTAGACGCATAAACAGCATTATCCATATTTCATTAGCTGTTTTTAAGTAATGTGTAATTGATAGCGAAATTTCTTTTCACAATTTGTGTTCAAAACATAATTTTCAATTTGCACCAGTATTTAATTTTATATGAAAGTAATTGTAGCAATGTAGGGTAAAAAAAAAAAACGTCTGCTGCACATTAATCAGACTTGGATGTTGCTACCTTTGCTTTTATATGACTCATATTATATACGTATACAGTTTAAATTTCAACTCGATATATTCACGCGTTCCCGAGATAAAGAGTCTTGACATACACACAGACGGACAGACGGACAACAGAGTGATCCTATAAAGGTTCCGTTTTTACCCTTTGAGGTACGGAACCCTATAAATGAACCGACTGAATGACTAAAATGAGTAAGTGTAAGCAGTAAGCTAGATGACTAACAATAAGATATAAATACGTCAGTTAGATTATCAAAAAATATTAGACAGGTTTTTGTTATTTCATAAATTGAACAAAACAAAAATGGTGAAGATACAGCCATTTACTTATCTAGGGTGGTAAGGTGCGTAAAGGGCACACTAGAAATTTCTAAATGGAACACGAAATGCACTTAAACCTTTGCATTATTGTTTGGTAGACAAAAAAACAAAATGTTTGTAATATTTTTTGTTAATCTAACCAATGAACTAATTATAATAAAGTTTTTTTTTACCGAATACCTATTTTTATTAATTTTTCAGTGCTTTGTTACATTTGGAGTGAGTCTAAATATGGCCACTTTAGGTCTGATATTAGGCTTTCCAGTGCCGTTACTGCAACAGCTAAATGCACCTGGGTCTACAATAACCATTGACAACGAAGAGGGCTCTTGGCTAGGTGAGAGGAATGTTTTTATTTAATTCAATTTTTGATAGGTTTGCGTTTGACCGTATTCTGCCTTGATCCCTTATCAATATGACGTGCCTAATTTGCCAAGTCATTTTTTTTTTTTTTTAATGCCACGGAGAAATAGTGCCTTTATTAACTACAATAAGAAACAAAATCTCGGAAAAAATACACGTTAACTACTATTTACAAATTAAACTACATTATGTACAATATAATTATAAAAAAATAAGATATATATAAAAACATAAAAATACATATTTACAAAACAAACACGCCGTCCAGACCAGCAGTGTGTGGGAAGGTCCCCAAAACACTGGCCGCGTTACCTCGCTGAATCGCAAGGCTCAAACTTTGAGCGAAGTACGCGCCAGCTCTAGGGTTTCCGGAGGCGAGGACCAACCTTTTTGATAAAGCTTTACTAAAGCTCTTTGTGTCGGATGACCACGGGCCCAAAGTTTCCACAGCTAACGCAACAAATTCGTAGTGTGCGTTAAGCTGTGAATACTTTTGATGTTTGTTCCTCTGTGCCTTCTCAGCCGCGGTTCCAGCACAGCGAGCGGAATCACCAAGGTATGACGGTGCCAGGGTATCCACACACGTGGCGTCCCACACTAAGGCTCGCCCGAGACTCCATGGTATTAGTGTGGCTCCATCAGGACGCTCACCGTCATCCCTTGACATTCCGCTCGGTTCCAGAGTCGAAGGCACAGAAGCAGTGGAGAGTGCCCGCCTGACTAAATCATTTATTGCCCGATGGCGATAAAGTCGGCCGGCACTCTTTACACATGAAAGCCCGTGTTGTCCAAACTGGTCCACGCCTCGACCTCACTGGCAATTATGAGGGTCGCACAACTTGGCTCCTAGACGCAGACCCACCGCAATGCGTAGGCAACTGGGATCTAATACTGTGCCTATATTGGCAGACGGTAGAGCACGGAGCCAGTGACCTGATTCTGACTCCGAAACTGCTAAAAGACGTGCTCGATCTGAGTCATTCATTGCTTGCTCCAAAAGAGCCGAATGGGTAATTTTTATGATGGGTAAGTCCCACAAATTTTGAATTTTTGTATCAGTAGGCAAATTATCACCAGAGCATGTCGCAGACCAAGCCGCCACGGCTTCCTCTTGGCAAGCAACTCGAACATCGGCTATGGGGCTGTTTAGGATCATGCCGATGAGAGTTTGCGAGCCATGAGAGGAAGCCAAGAAAGCAGGTAGCGCCACACTCGAAATGCGACGTATACCCAAACCCCCAAACGATATAGGGAGGGTAGCCTGCGCCCAGGATTTGTTATCGAAGTTCAGATTCAAAATTTTGGTGATTGTTTCTTTCAAATTAAATTAAAAAAAAAAAAAAACAAAAAAAAAGTCATTTTTTTAATTCTAAGAATTTCGTTTAGTAATGACCATGTTTTAGATCGATTATGATGATTAAATTAAATTTTAAAATTATAATAGTTTAATTATAAAGGCCCAGCTTAAATTATAATATTACAATAAACCCGATTACAAAGGCGCAATCGTAATTATATTAGCTAAATAGCATAGTTCTGTTTCTTTTTCACTTTAGGAATTCGATAGAGAGAACGCTTTTTACGTTGATTTTAAGTTTACGCTGGCGCCCCTGTGTTCGGGCTTAGTGTAGCGCTACCGTGGCTTGGATTCATTAAATTGTAGGCCCCGGTTGTTTTAACCGTTTAGCCATGTCAGCCTTCAGGCGGCTTAAAAACTTTGACACCAGGGCTAGCCATCCGGTCTATACGAACTTATTTTTTTTATAATATTGAAAATAGAAATACCTACTTGATTTTACGCGAAATTCTTGAAAACGTAACTTAACTTGGGGGCTCGCATAGACTATCACTCTATAAAAGAACGCATGTTACGCTCGATCTTGAGCACGTTTACCTAGAAGATACCTGATTAAATTCGATTTAAAATTCCATTGCGATTGACCGGAAAGACAGTTCCAGGAAAATAATTTTGCATGAAGTTGAAGTTAGGATACGAGAGAGACAAAAATAAATAATTAGGTACTGGTAAATCTTAACTATAACAGAATACGGCTAAAACTCACGTTATAATTATACGGTCGATCCGCAAGGAATCCAACCAGTTTCAGAGTATTTAAAACTCCGTCCTCAGGGAATACGCGCACCCTGAGGATGGAGTTCTAAATACTCTGAAACTCTGGAATACTCACGGTAGTTTTAGTGAACTGATAAATCTCTTGTCATCTTGACATCTTACACACATCTTTACACACCAAACTAACCAAAGCTTGTGATATGGCTGCCAGAGACTGATATACTACTTATACTTATTTTTAAGTACATACTTATATAGATAGTAACTAAATAACACCCAGACACAGAACAAACACTTATGTTCATCACATAAATATTTGCCCTGGGTGGGGATCGAACCCACGCCTCTTTGATCCAGAAGTTAGGGTCACTAACCACTGAGCCACCGAGGCAGTCACTGATGGTGATTTTGAGACATTTTGAAGCTAGGATTCTTTTTCAGATATTCGAGTTCATTTTATATTGTGAAAGTATTATTTCGAATTCGTGGACATTTTTGTTTGGCTTTAGTACGTGGAAAGCGTTTCCCAGTATCAGTAGGCGCTCATGTTGAAAAATATCGCATCGAATAAACTACGAAAATCAAAGTATTCAATTTAACGATATGTATTATGTTCATATTATTTCTTACCTTCTAATTATATCTTTACAAATAAATAAAAATATTTTTTTTCTTTTGTTTCCAGCTTCTTTGCCCGGTCTCTTACTTTTTGTCGGCAATTTCTTTGTGATTCCAATAATGGCAAAGTATGGACGAAGAACTGCTAACTTGGTCAGCATTATTCTACTCATCATCGCTTGGGCTTGTATCGTCCCTACTCCAAACATTACCATACTCTTCATTGCTAGAGCTCTGCAAGGCATTAATGTTGGCATGTCGACTACATTTGGGGCTCTTCTCATCGGAGAATATACCAGTCCTAAGAATCGAGGAGGTTTTCTTACAATTATATCAGTTCTTATATCAGTAGCAGTATTGTGCTCGCACATATTTAGCTCCTACATGACTTGGCAGACTGACGCCTTAGTGTGCGCTATTATAACATTGATAGATATGGTTATTATATGTTTTTCGCCAGAATCTCCGCATTGGTTGGCTTCTCAAGGAAAATACGAAGAATATAAGAGAGTATTCCGATGCCTCAGAGAAGATACTGAAGAAGAAGAACTAAATAAAATTATAGAAGCGTGCATTTTTGCAAGAAGCTTGATAGCTGGTGCGAATGCATCCCAATCTTTTATTACGAAACTTAAAGTTAATTTCATTTATTTCAAAGCAACTATGAGAAAAAAAGAATTTTACAAGCCCTTGATAATAGTGAGTCATATTTATACTTTGATGATGTGGACTGGCTTGTGCATTGTGACTGCTTATCCAGAACACTACATACACAGAATAAGCGGCCATGATGTCAACATACGAGTACATTTTGTAACAACCACATGGGATGTACAGATAATAGTATCAAATTTATATAATTCCTATTTACTTTATAAAAAGATTTAGAAGACGCTTAATACTAACAGTTACTGTTGCTATCAATGTTACAAGTATGATTGCAATAGCTGTATACTCATTTGCAAAAGTCCATTATACGCTCCCTTATGATCATCCATTGATAGGGATCATCCTTACCCATTGCGTTGTTTTCGCTATGGCTACAGGAACATCATCATTGCCTTATACAATCGCCGGTGAAATATTTCCTTTAGAAGACAAAACCTTAGCTGGAGGATCGGAATGCTAGTTTTTTCAGTAAACTTATTTGTTGTGCTAAAAACTATACCTATTTGCTTTGATCAATATGTAGTACACGGAACTTTTTTGATATGTTCTTTGATTTTAAGCTACTGCTTAGCGGTAGTGTTGATTTTGCTTCCAGAAACTAAAGACAGGCCCTTGCAGGATATTGAAGACGAGTTCAGGGGGAGGCCACTAGTTCAAGAATTACAACCAAATATCCCAGTTCAGCACGCAACTACACAATCTGAGAATCTTTATGTAAAAACCAATAGTAGCTTCAGATTTTATTTCTTTTTTTTTCTCATTACAAATATCCTCATTGTAGCTCCCAATGTGCAGCTATGATACATCACCTGTTCCTAATCAATCACCAATGTGTACGATGATTAGTCTCCGGATAAATGACCGCAGGTGACTTTTATAACTGAGCGATACCGTGGCTCGGATGACAGGTTACATGGTAGGCCTTTTTGTTTTTACTGCTTAGACATTTTGGAAGCCATCAGACGGCTTTAAATTCTACCGGGTGTCTAGCCTTTCGAGGCCTGCCCATACTTAAATACTTGTTGTGTAATCGGAAAAGATTGATATTTGACCCTTATCGGACAGGTCAGAAAAAGAAAACCACTATAATTATGCTCGAAGGCGTTTAAAAATCTCATACAGCTATTATAAATGAATTAATAAATATCATTTACAGGGTTATTTCTAATCAATTAGCATCCCTTTAGCCGCAGAACAAAAGTTGATTATAAATCATAAATCATTTATTCTTGCGCATATGGGTCCAACTGAGAACTTACAAATAATAAAAAACGAGTCGCCATATCCGACCTTTCGGCATGCAAAGAAATCATTAGACAAATAATACATTTTCAAAAAAGTAGTACTAACAAATTGATTGCATATAGAACGAGTTCACACAGTAGGTATCTGCACAGAATACAATTAAACAATATGATTATAATTTTAGCCTAAAGCATGTCAAAGATAATATTCTCATTCATAATGTTAGTAATAAAATAAAGTAATGTCAAGTTGGGATTTTCGTCAAAAACTAATACTTAGGTAAGTCAATAATTAAAAATTTGTCATTCAAGTATTCGTCAACATCATAATAAGCTTTCTCTTGTAGAAAACATTTAAGTTTATATTACTAATTATGTTAGTTTTGATGTACAGAATAAGCCCCTAAAATGATGCTAATTGATTAGAAATAACCCTGTATATATTACTTGTCTCCTACATAATATGTACCTATAATTATCTAAGTATACTTAGCTTGTGCTTAGCAACGAACGTCCATATAATTATATGTTACAACATTAGTAGTACCATGCATAGATTGGCCTGTGGTCCGTGGTAGGACTCCAGTACTCTAGTAGGACTATGGGAAAAAAATCGTGCCCGTGGTCCTAGCAGATGTACTACTAGTAGGACCACGGGCATGATTTTTTTACAACACACGGTACAATGTCCATCTTTTTGCAATTCCATAAATTTCACGTCATAGTTAAATTAAAAAATCTTTAAAATTGCATGATTCCAATGAAGCAAAACGAAAAAATGCCTCAATCACCTCACCAGCGCAAAGGTGACAAGTTGTTCAAATGCGAGCCCCAGTTTAATTACATTACAGTATGCAATAAAAAGCTCGTTAAACCGCAGCACGAGAATCCTCGATAATAAAAGTCCGCTTTGAGTAATGAAACTGAGAATAGGCCGGAATGACTCTGCTAATCATTTTGTTATAAAAATATTTGTTTACACGTGCGGGGCTGGATGGCGCAGCGGCAGTGCTGGACGCTGGTGATCCTCACTGCATCGATCATTCAGTAATCCTGGCTCTAGCTCACCACCGCTCAAAACGGCTATAGAGGCTTTAAACGATTACGTGAGTAAAGGAACCTTATTTGGTTTGCTACTCCGGAATTCATTTAAAATAAATTATAAATAAATTATCGCCAAGAATTTGCTGTCACAATGAGTCACAATTTTATTATTGATCCTAAAGGCTCACAATATAATTCAAAGTACGTGGAGAACACGTTTTGTAGCGTAGGAATAATAAGATGTTCAACGACAAGGTTGTCAGATGCCTACATTTTAAGACCCCTGGATCACACCAGATGCAAATAGCTTGCTAAACAGTCTTAGAGGAGGTTTCGCAGTGTATAGCAGTTCTATGGCTGAGAAAAAGAAGATATTTTTTTTTGTACTGGGGCCAGCATTTTGGTAACCGTGTCCACTGACAGATCAGGATTTTCATCGTCATCTATCTATATAATTATATATATACAGGGTTATTTGTAATCAATTAGCATCCTGTTAGGGGCAAAAAAAAATGTGGTTTCATAGAAAAATATCGTTCACACTCGACAAAATGTATGGAACAGCTGATTTTTTTTTTTGAGTTTTAACTAAAGTCGCAGAACAAAAGTTGTTAGTTTTGATGTACAGAATAAGCCCCTAAAAGGATTCTATGATTGGGAATAACCATGTATATTTTTTTTTTTAGTTTTAATTTTTTATTGAAATGTTTAGGTTTGTGAATAGGTTATATTAGGTTTAAAATAGAGTAGTTGTAATATATGTTCACTTTTTATTTACATAACTTATGTACATTCAATGATTATTCTAAACTACCTAATATACAGGGTTATTCCTAATCAATTAGCATCCTTTTAGGGGCTTATTCTGTACATCAAAACTAACAACTTTCGTTCAGCGACATTTGTCAAAACTAAAAAAAAAACTGTTCCATACATGTTCCATACATAAAAAATATCGTTCACCGCGACAAAATGTATGGAACAGCTGTTTTTTTTTAGTTTTGACAAAAGTTGCAGCCCTTAAAGGGTGTTAATTGATTATGAATAACCCTGTATACTTGTACAATATATAAAACCTAACTACATACAAAAAATAAAAAAGCGTCTAAAAATCGAAGCATAAATATGTGCCCGTGTGGCAAGGTGCCAAGAACGCTGGCAACATTCCCACGCTGAACAATGTACTTATGTATACAATAACACAATACAATGCATGTTTTAGTTTAGGAAATCTAAAATATTTATTTAGACTAAAACGAAAAATGGATAGAAAATTTTGATGAAAGTAGGTATTTTATACTGTGCATCAAGTTTAAAACAGATTAAAATACAAATCTTTGATTCAATAATTAAAAATCAAGTTGATTGCTAAAACTAGGACCTTGAAGTTATTTTACAGATATCTGTGCAGTGGATAATTCCCTGGAATATTTTAACATATGACAAAAACAGCTGATAAAATAGATAAATTTTTGCCTATACCCACAGCGTGTTCGATAAATGTATATTTACCGATTGGCGCGTCTTCTGTTGGAGCCGACGATACAGATATTGGAAACAAAATCAAAATTGTGTATTTTATTAAAATAGGTAGTCATAAAATAATTACATCTTATTCTATATTCAAAACATGTAAATATAAAAACAACTACGTCATAGAATGCAAAGGTTGTAAGACAATAAGTATGAAGCCTGTAACTTTAAACGATAAAAACAAAAATGGTGTCGATTTCAGTGTCAACTCACTAAATCAAACTTTAAGCTATCACTGCTTTTCGTCACAAAAGCAAGACTTATTTTTTCTGTTTGGTTATAATTAATAGATTAATATGATAATAATTAATGTTTATGTCCTTTTGTTCTTAGCCCAAAAAACACTGTTAATGAATTGACATAAGAATCGAAGGCTAATGTAAATTGGTAGTTATTATATTAATGATAATTTATTTATTTATTTATTTGTTTTTTTAATTTATGACGTTTCTAAGCATTTGTAATATGTACTTAATAAAATTCATAGTATTTAAATAAATTAATAATTAGCTGTTGTATCACTATTTATTAATATTATTTTGCGGCATATAATATTCACATGATTGGCACATTTAAACTAAACTAATGAGCTATACAAGAAATGAAAATTAACATTAGAACTGAAAAAATCTATAAAGAAAATAAGGACATTTTGATGATGTATCCGTTATAATTATTAGGTATAGTCGGGTATCTTGTAGTTAGTAAAAACAGAATTCCCTTTATTTTTTGACAGATATTATTACAATTCAATACTGCTCGTTATATGTGAGATACTGTTACGTGTACGACTGTTACGGGAACGTCTCGAAGATATAACTTGCTTAAATACAATATTCCCGACATAAATTGAAAGCATTATAGCTAAACAAATTGCCATAAAATAAATAACAGCTTTAGTGTTATCTGAATCTTTTTCTTTGGCGACGAGAGATTCTTGAATTGGTTGACTTTTAGAAACACTACTCAGGGCTTCTTTAAATTCTTCGCGTAGGGCGTCATTCTCTTCTTTAAGCATTCTTTGAAACTCCAAACGCAGATACTGTTCATCTATAGGACTTTTTGTTTTAGATTCTTCGTCATTTCTAAACTGCATTTTATTATTGGCAAGTTGCATTATGTATTTTTTTATCTCTCCGAGCTGTTCGTAAGAATGGTTATTTATTTCGGTAAGTTGCGCAAGATACTTTTTATTCGTTACATCACTGCTGTTATTAGATTCAATCGCCTCTTTTAGTAATGTTAAGACTTTTGTTTCTTCGTCCTTCAACTCATCACTTTTGAGAGTGTTATCATTGATAGTTTGCATTGACTGGCTTAATTTGTCCAATAAGTTTCTAAGTGCAGTTATCAAAGGACTAATATTAATTACAGGATTATTTGGTACATGCTCGTTGTTACCAGTTGGTGTGATATCACCAGCAGTCTGACATGTTATACCATCGACATTTTCAGAATGGTAGTTTAGCGTCTTTGCAGTTATTACCTGCTTATTTTTTTCGGAATAATTTGATACTTTTAGCTCAGCAAGTACCTTACATGAGATTTGATTACCTCCTATACTTAGTTCCGATAAATCTGTCTCTAAGAAATCTTCGAAGTGAATGTCAGTGATAATGTTGTCATCTAAATAAAGTCTTTCAGTCTTTGGTAAAACTTTGACATCTAAATTAGATAGAACGTTACTTGAAAGGTTTAAATTCTTCAATACAATAATTCCGTCAAAAACTCCATACTGAATAGTTGATAAAGCATTACCACAAAGGTTTACACTGCGGAGGCTTTTCAAATACAAAAATGAGCCTGGTTGAATAAAAGAAATCTTATTTAAACTTAAGTCGAGGCTAACTAATGTGGTAGTATTTTTAAATGAATGTTTATCTATACTTGTTATTTTATTCATGCTTAAAAACAAATTAGATATATAGTTTACATTAAAAATGTTTATTTTGCTAACATCACTTATACCACATGAATTCAAGTTCATATTTTCGATTGAAGCACTCGTGTTTTCAAAAGATATGTTCCACTTAACATTTTCCAAAGAAAGGAAATATAACACGCTTAGGTTTCGAAAAGGATTTCCCTCAATTTTCATGTTTTTGTTCGAAGAGAGGTCTAGATGTGTTAATGCATTCAAATCTTGAAATCCATCCGAATTTAATGTTACTATGTCATTGTTAGCCAAATTCAACATTCGCAATAAAGTCAGATAAGAAAAGTCGTCACTTGAAATATTTCTTATAAAATTATTATTAAGATAAATTTCTTGAATTCGAGATATAGTAGAAGTATTTACGTGAAATTGATGAAGTTTATTGTGAGAAAGGCTAAGTTTTTCAAGATATTCAACACCAAGAAATGCATTGTACTCTATTTCTGCCAATTGTCCAAATGTATAATTAACTTCAGTCAGCACTGGCAACCCCGCAAATGATTCATTTTGGAATATCATTGTTTTTGTTCTAGACATGTCTATTTTTTCCAAAGAGGTCAATCCGTCTAACATTTTAGTTTCAAGAGTGCTAACAAAATCAGTGTTTTCGATGGTTAATATCACAATATTGTTCATATTGAAAAATGAACCAGGCTGTATATATTTAATGACATTAAATGACAAATCGAGTTTTTTCAGCAATGCAAAATTTTCGAATACGTTTTTTATGATCGTCTCTATAGTATTGTGGTGTAAATATAGTTGTGTAAGATTTTTCAAACTTTCACTGTCAATATTAAAATCTTTAAGTTGATTATGTGACAAATCAAGTACGTCTAAAGACACCAAGGAAGAAAATGCTGAATATGATAAATTCGATATGGAATTGGAACTTAAATTAAGATTATTTAATAGAAGCATATCTCTAAAAGCCTCACCTTCAATCGTGGTAAGATTTCCTTCACTTAAGTTTAGCACTGAAACGTTAATGCCTTTAAAAGTATTTTTCTTCAGGATCCCTAAAAGACCGTTATTGCTAATACAAAATTTAGACAAATGTGTGTTTTTGAAACTGTTCTCTTCTATTGTTTGAATTTTATTATCCGAAAGGTATAGATAGTTCAAATTTACATTACTGTCAAAAAGCTGATTAGAAATGACCAACAAATCATTATATCTTAAATCTAAATCCTTGAGTTTAGTTAGAACCTGAAAAGTATCTTGTTCTATTGAAGTGATGCTGTTAGAACTAGCGTCTAACTTTTCTAAATTTAACATTGTATTAAAATTGTATACATATAGCTTTGTAATGTTATTGTGGGATAAGTACATTTCTTTCAGATTGCCAAATCTTGCCAACGCATGTCCAATTTCTACCAGTTTGTTGTATGATAAGTCTAACATTTTCAATTGCAAGGCACCTTCAAACGTAAATAAGCTGATCTTGCCAATCATGTTGTGAGACAAGTTGAAATGCTGCAACTGGGCAAATCGTGATACGAAGTAATCTGGTAAAACTTCTATAACATTATTGCTCATGTCTATTTTTTGAACTGTACTCAGTGCTCGTTTTGTTTCGTTGTTTTGTTCATCTATTTGAATAACATTTATGTTATTGTTTTTCAAAATTATTTCATTTAAAGACGACAGTGATATAAATTTATTCAAGTTTATGGTTCCAATGTCATTGCCGTATATAATAAATTCTTTCAAGTTTGGCATTTTCAAAACGTCTTCAGGTACAGCTGTTAAGTTTCCATCTTCCAGAGTAAGTTTGAAAAAGTGTGCTTGATCATCAAGTAAGGAATACGTTTCTATGGGTTCTTTGACATAAACTTGCAAATGGTAATTATCATCGTATTTTGTTACATCTCTATATACCGTGTGACTATAGCCTCTATAGTGATCATATTCATATCGTTCTTCTCGATGTGTGTGCTTTATGCAACTCCATTCTCTTACATCCAATTCGACTCCATATCGACAATCTACACGAGCTGTGCAGACTTCATCTTCTTCAAGATCAGTAATAGTACATAGATCTCCTGCTGCCGGCTGGTTTAGTAATATTATCATCGACTGCGCCCCTGAAACAAGATCATGCTTTGAGTACACTAGGTATGCTTTGTATTGTCTTTATTTACTACTCCACCTTTGTGAAGAGAGGATGTGAAAGTAGCTTTGTCTTTGAGTTACTCAATGAAAATATATTTGGTTAATACTTTCAATTGTAGCGCAGCTAGCCAACACACGAGTGTAATCGCGCTCAAGCTGCTGCAAAAAATAGCTCAAGACCTTCCGCTGAAAACATCGACAGCTTGGTAGGGATAAGTGCACCAGCCGCATCGATAAGTGCACCAGCCGCATCGATAAGTGCACCAGCCGGACATCGGCATGTTTTTTGTTGCTGAATATAGTCCTATGATTTTATACTCAGTTGTTAATTTGTATAGATACACAGATTAGTATTTCAATAACATTGGCCAAGTACGAGTAAGACTAGCGCATGCAGGGTTCCGTATAGCATAGGTCCGTTCATATAAATATATAATGGGTGTCCGCCGGGAAATTTTCTAGTTCAAACTTGTCTTATGCATAAACGAACCGCATGAGAGGGTTGCGGGGGGTACCGATCGGTGCGTGAGCATTGCGGACGTTTTAGTAATGATGAGTCAGTGGCAGGGACCGCATCGCGCGTTCGCTGTGGAAGCATGTTTTAAGAGTGGTGATTCTCTACTTAGTGCAAGGCAGCAATTTTATTCTCATTTCAAAATTCGTCGTGTGAGTGACGGGCCGTCCACTCAACTAATTTCATCGTGGGTATAGAAGTTCAGGAAAACGGGCACGACATTAAACATTCATCCACCGGGCCCATCAACTTCTGTAGCGACACCTAAAAACGTCAAAACCTTAAGAAGGAAGAAATTCTTAAAAATCCACGGAAGTCTGTTAGGAAGGTAGCAGCTTCTACTGGCCTAAAAAAAACTACAGTACATAAAATGCTGAAGCATCAACTCAATTTTCACCCATACACATTGCAAATTGTGCAAGAATTGAAAGAAGGAGATTATTTAGCAAGAGAAGTTTATGCCAAAACGATTATCGACCGATTTGGGACTTCTGCGCGATTGGGCAACATTTTTTTTAGTGACGAAGCCCATTTTCATCTCGAAGGATATGTAAATAAACAAAATATGAGATACTGGTCAGACTCAAATCCGAAAAACCTCCACCAAAAGTCTTTACACAGCCCAAAAACGACGGTGTGGTGCACAATTTCAGCAAGAGGAATAATTGGACCCTTTTTCTTTGACTCCAACCAAACTGTGACATCTGAGAGGTATTGTGCAATGTTAGACAACTTTTTTGTCCCGGCCCTGCAACACTCTGATGGATACAATACAAAAACCCATTTACAACAAGATGGTGCTACTGCACGCACATACTGCTAGAGCGTCTATGACCAAAGTCAAGAGCCTTTTCCCAAGAAAACTGATCAGCAAGTTTGGGGACATACCCTGGCCTCACAGATCACCTGATCTAACACCATGTGACTTCTTCTTGTGGGGATTTCTAAAGTCTAAAGTATACAATAACTCCCCAAAGACCATTGAAGCTCTTCAAAAAAATATACGGGAAGAAGTCCAACAAATTCCAACAGAGCTCTGCCAGCGGGTTTTTACCGATATGCGGTACAAGCTTGAGGAGTGCTTGCGACAAAATGGTCACCATTTGGAAGGTGTTATTTTTAAAAAATAACGTCCGCATGATTTAAGTTTTCAATAAAAAAACTTTTTTTACCATAACACTTTTTGTTTAATTTAATTTAATTTTTAAAGCCGAAAATCTGCCGGCGGACACACTGTATATATTCTGTGAATAGTTCAAGTGTGTACCTGTTACTGCTATTAATATAGAGCAAAATACGGCAAAAAACTACGTTTGTTTTATAGAAGCCTAATTAGATAATACTTCTATTTATTAAATTAAAATTTATATATATATAAATATAAATTATAAGTACCTATGGACCAAGACCTATGGACGTTATATGTATACACCAAATATCTACAATTGGTTTAGCGGCAACAGAAATACCTACATCAACTGTGAAAATGTCAACTGTTTAGCTATCACGGTTTATAAAGCCTCGTTAATCGGAATAGAGTCTCGTTTTCACCTCTTGGGTACGGAACCCTAACAAAAATGATCAATGAAAAGAAATATCTATAGATAACTTTACCATACTGAAAAATAAGCGTAAAAATATATCACAGTAAAAAAATAGCGTTTAATTTACTTCGTAGAAAAATGTTTTCTATGTTTTTTATTTGTATCGTCGCAGTATGTTCCGAGAAATGTCTAATAATACGGCCGAAAAATATTTTCCTTCCTAAACTGCAGCCCGTAGTTAAAAAAAATACACGCACGCACTATACGAACAAATTTCGAATATTCGCTCAAATTGATATATGTAAGACTGTATATATGTATTATATGGATATATGTATTAAGTAGGTCTTCCACTTTCCACTACTCAATTAATTTCGATAAAATGTTTATGTGATCAACTTTCAGACTATTTTAATAAAAAAAAAATCTAAATCGACTACTTTGCAAAAAGTTATGCGTGATCATACAAAAAAAAATAGGTACTACGCGTGGTCTTGTAAACATTCTCCGTTTTTTCGTCGATTAAAAAACAAAGCAAATAGGTACTTATTATTAAAACGGTACTCAGTATGAAAGTACGGTAAAAGGTCCTAGGTAGTTTATATTTGCAATGTTCTTACATTGCAAAAATATATGAAGCTTTTATCAAATTACTCACATAATATCTTCTGGTAGATTTTCATCGTCACAACACAAGTTCTTTAGCAAAATTAGTTTAGATATATTGGTTTAAATTAATAAATTAATTATTATGAGACACTAGGATTCCGATGTGCTCAACAATGAGTAATGAGAGTTTCCGACCAAACGTTTATTCGTAAGCTTTTATCTTTGCTGGTAGGCGAGTACAATATCAGTTCGAGTCACCAAACAAAAATAAATAGATACCTACTTATGTTCTCTGCTTCAAATACGGAAAAATCCAGAAAGACTCGCACTCAAAAAGAGAGGTCGACAAATACTTTAGAATAGAGTAGCTTGTAGCGCTCTCCTTCTGTCTTTCAAAGTGAAGTGAAAGGTGTTATCGATATCAATGTCAATCATGAACACAGCGCATTTAATTTGAATCTAGATAGACCTATGGAAGCTTTGAATTACCCAACGTGCGTGTGGAGAGGGCTATGCGCGGAGTCTCTAATACGTGATCGAATAAGGAATGAGGAGCTCCATATAATCAAAGTTACCGACATAACCCAAAGGATTAGCAAGGTGTAGTTGCAGTGGGCAGGGCACATAGTTCGTAGAATGGATGGCCAATGGGGCCGTAGAGTTCCCGAATGGAGATCACGTACCGGCTAACGCAGCATAGGACATCCGTCATCACCGACAAGGTGGACCGATGATCTAATCAAGACCGCATTTTTGATTGCGCTGGATGCAAGCCGTTTCCAATACAAAACAGGTCATAATGACAAAATTACAAAATATTCATAGATTAAAAAATTATGGCCACTCAAATAAGATGAACGTTGAAACATGCTGCAAACGATAAAATAAATATATACTAAACAGGTATAAAAGATTGTAACGTGAACAAAGGATTAGCTTAATTGCCGAGGAAACAGGAGAATTAAAAATATATGAAAGCCGCTTAAAACCGGTCTATGTATGGGGACATTAGTCCAGTAGGTACATAGTGGACGTTCTAACGATTATGATGAGAGTGTCCTTCTGGTTTATTCCATATTTGATGATTTTCTGGATAGTACTGTAGTTAACAGATAAATCGTTGTTTACTTTCAATTAATTAACTAATTACCTAATATTAAATTACCTAATATGCTATACTTAGTTTTAGTCATAACTTCTAAAGCCGTAAAGGTGTCTTGGTGGACTAGTGAGACAACGCTCGCCTCAAAATAATTAAGTAGTGAGCTCAAATCTTGGTCCCCTATTAATGGGTACTTTGGACTTTATGTACCTTTTCGGTGAAATAAAACTCCGTAAACTAACGTGTATAAAGTACAAGTTGTCTAAGGGTTTGTAAAGATTTTTGAATCATGGGATAAAATTTTAAGAATAGAAAGATAAATTACAAAACAATTAATTAACTTTACACCCGCCTTACAATCGTGAGGTCATGGGTTCAAATCCCGGTCCCATACCAATGAGTTCTTTGGAATTTATGTACGAAATTTCACACCACTGACTTTCCGGTGAAGGAAAACATCGTGAAGCAACCTGCATAGGTCCGTAGAAGAAATTATATGGCATATGTGAATCCACCTACACGTACTGGGCCAGCGTGGTGTATATTGCCCAATCACTCTTCGTGGGTATGCCTACGTCCTGCAGTGGATTATTCAAAAAGCTGGTACAGAAAGACAAAATTTTCACAGTATAAAATAAAATTATTCGTGCTTCTATTTTAGGTAGGTACTATTGCAGTTTCAAAGATACATAAAAATATAACTCAAGGTGAACAAACAAATAGGCTGACAATAAATGCGTAGGTGTCTGTTTTTAAGTAGGTAAGTAGGTACTTCTTGGTAGATAATTCATTCATTCATTCTCATTCTCTTTATTAATAACAACTAGTTACAGGTCATTTGTAGTACATGCTAACATATTTCAGCAAACATTACCTATATTATGATTCCTTATTAATAACATAAAATAGTGCATTTAACAAAATCCAATAAAAATCCGTAATAAATAAATTAAATCATAATAACTAATAATATATAATAATATAATATAATATTAATAATATAATATAATAAATGATAATAAACCAGAATTAATACTTATTACCCCAAAATGGCACAAACTACTACAATCGTGACAATCTCCGTACAAAATTCGAATACCTAGTTCGCTATAATCGAAGTAACTTACTTCTATATACTTACTTCAAGTAAGTATATCATTTTTAGATTATTGTTGATTCTTTAAAACAGTAACTGTAAAAGTTACTAAATAAAAATCAAGAATTATAAAAAATACGTTCATTGTTCATAATTGGCGGAGTGATCGCGTAACATACAGATAAAAAAAAATACAGTCAAATTAAGAACCTCCCTTTTTTGAAGTCAGTTGAAAATATAATGAATTTTTTCTATAGTTCAATAATTTCCCTAGATGAAAAAATAAAAAAATAATCTAATTAAGGGGAATCCCCTGTCAATAAAAGTTCTTATTATCTATATATGAGGCGAATCTGTGTGAGTCATCCATCATCATTGTTATCATAGAACGTCCCCTGCTGTACCCCCCGGCTGTATAAGACCGGTTGAAGCGGCTTGCATCACAGAAGAGAGAGTCTGCTGTTCTGTGGCTTGCATCCAGCGCGATCCAGCGTCCGTAATCAGGTCGCCCGTTTATCTAATTGATGGACGTTGTTTTTATTCGAGAACCCGGGCACATAGCGCAAAATACTGATATGTTTTTTGCACTATGTGCCCTGCCTACTGCCACCGTAACTTGTTAATCCGTTGAGTTATGTCGGTCACTTTAGTTCGCCTACGGAGCTTCTCATCATGATTCAAAAATTGATTAAAAGACGAGACAGATTCCAAACAAGCCTCCTCTATAGCTCGTTGAGTTACTTTGAGTTATTTGTTGCTTATAAGGCAGATAAAGTATAGGCCAAATCATACAACTTGGCGGTTGTGATGTTAGCTACAAAGTACAAGCTGGGGATAACCCAATCCTTGCACAGCTGTTAAGTGAGCTTCATCAGAATTGGGCTATCCGTAGCTTGTAGCTAACATCACAGGCGCCAAGTTGTATCACTCGTCCTATGCTTATGCTTACCACGATGTTATCGGCCATTACTGGCAACACACACTGGTCGAATACTTTTGAGGCACTGATGTGTTATAATACCCTAGAAAAATATCTACACACTCGTTTGACTTTATAATTTGTACCTATTACTCGATGATTACGAGTACCTACTCGATTAACATATTGTCGTAAGTAATTTATCATTTAAGAATTATATCATCTTATAACAAAGATTATTAAATTTCTTAAGTAGGTTTCTAATTAAGTTCGTATAAGCCGGGAGCCGGAAGCCGTGGTGGTCTAGAGGTAGTGACATCCGCCTTACAAACGTGAAGTCGTAGGTTCGAATCCCCGGTCCCGTACCAATGAGTTCTATGGAATTTATGTACAGAATTTCACACCACTGGCTTTTCGGTGAAGGAAAACATCGTGAGGCAACCTGCATACGTCCGTAGAAGAAATTCGAAGGCGTATGAGAATCCACCAACCCGCACTGGGCCAGCGTGGTGGATATGGCCCAAACACCCTTCGTTGGTAGGCCTGCGTCCTGCAGTGGACTATTAAAAAGGCTGGTACAGTAAGCCAGGGACTAGCTGTCCCCGTGTCAAAGTGTTTAAGTCGCCCGAAGACCTCTGACATGGCTTAATGGTTATTATACTCGTAACAACCGGGACCTACAATTAAACGAGTCATAATAACTCAGTCATCAGAGCCAAGGAAGCGCTCAGTTGTAGATAATGCCACCCGTAGTCCCGAACTCGAAGACAGGCCGTGACGAACGTTGCTTAACTTTGGTGATCTCTATCAAACACAACTAACTATCCATGGACGCTAGAGTTTGTGCAAAAGGAGAACCGTTGTGGCGTTACGGTGAATTAACAATAAGATTTTAATCAGCAGCCAAGGTACCAACTACTTGGTAGACGCGAGTACTGATGAAAACCGTATTGGTGTCTACCAAGTATCAAACACTTTTAGTTGTACTAGCAATGACAGAGCAGTGTTGTCAACGTAACACAATTAGTAAAAGGCTCAGAATAATGAAAAACAGGTAAAATGGCACTCGGACCTCACGATGCTTCTCTTTTTACACAAACTCTATTCAAGTTGAATATTGTCATTAATTTATTTTTTGACCGACAAACTACCGAAGGAGGTATACAATTCGACGCGTATATTTTTAAGTTTTACCACGCATAACTTTTTTTATAGGAGTCCGATTTCAATAACTCTTTTTTTATTGGAAAGATGTGGTTACCACACATAACTTTTTTCATAGTAGTCCGATTTTTTTTTTTTTTATTGGAAAGAGTATACTTCTAAATTGGTCCCATTTAAATTTTATCGAAATTGATCGAGTCGTGTTTGATAAATCAACAATAATGTGAAAAATGTTACATCGATCCGTGCATAATATATGCGTTCTAGCGATGCGCCCCGGCTTCGCACAGGTGTATTATACATATAAACATTTCTCTTGAATTACTCTATCTATTGAAACAAACTGCATCAAAATCCGTTGCATAGTTTTAAAGATATAAGCATACGTGGGGACAAACAGCGGAAAGCGACTTTGTTTTATACCATGTAATGATTCTGTACACGAGTGAAGTCGGTCATGCTATTTTTTTGCAAAAAATAATTATTAATAAATGGCAATATTCTAACAAAACTGCACAGGGGAATTCCCGCTTCATCAGAAAGTGTTACAGGATAAAAATACATTCATTTCAATAACATAGGTATAATACACGTCACCTAGCAGACTACCGAGTATTCGAGTGATACGGCACGAACTTTTGCATCCGTTGAGATAACGATATACATTCATTTATTGTAACCAAACAATAAATTAATTATATTTGCATAATCGGATAATAATTGTATTGTTTACAGACCTAAATTTAGTATAAGACGTACTGATAAAACTTATTATAACAGTAGTGTCATAGTTAAACAAAGAAGTTTTAGGTCGTTTGATAGTCGTGAGAGAACAATTAATAATTATGTAAGAGTTTTTTGAAAGAATAAAATAATAAAGATCGGGTTCAAAAAAGCTTTTTCTTATTTATTTTTTTACAGTGTTCAAACATATATAAAAAGATTTTATGCAGATTTATTGACTATCCCTTGATTCTGAGGTTTAAAGATTACGCATCTCCGGCATAGGTAGGCTAGGTACATTTGCATTATTAGAATTAACATTTATTATTATCACAAAAAATAGTGTTCAAACATAAGAAATAATTAAATACACTACTCGCGAGCTAGTATACCAGCAGTTTCTCTAGACGAGGAATATATTCAAGAACATCATTGTACTTACTCATTATAAAGACGAACTTTTACTAAGGGACAAACCGCAAAATCGCGAAAAAAGCCGCTATTCTACACAAACAGTTAATCGGCTCTCGAGGAAATGTATAGAACAGCTGACTTTTATCGCAATTTCCGGATGGGACCCACGTTGGTCATAAAGATAGGAATTTAAGTAAGTTCGTATAGGCCGGGTGGCTAACCCTAGTGTCAGAGTTTTTAATCTGTCCAAAGGCCTCTCACCCACGATCCGAACCACGGCACCGCTCAGTTGTAAATGCCACCTGCGGTGACCCATCCGAAGACTAACCGTGCTAAACGTTGCTTAACTTCGATGATCGCTAATAAACATCTAGTCAAACTAAGAGTAGTTGGTCTAAGGAATAGTTCTCACGTGAAAAGTACACATAAAGACAGAGAGACGATGAGCTTTCTAATTTGTATTGATAAAAGTTAGTAACTCCATCGTATAAAATTCGATTTGGGCCAGCCCTGCAATCACTTGAATCGTTCATCAGTTGATAAATGAACGAGAGTCAATTTTGCCGACATGAATTTGTTATTGAACATTCTCGACGCTCTCCGGGATTTTCGCTTCTATTAAATCATAAATTAATATTCAAATTAACATTGAGTAACTTCCGAGCTTTAATTCACGGCTAATTGAAAGTGTTGCTTTTAGTGACGTTTTCTCAATTCGGAGGTTGGCTAATTGCGATTCTGGGTGGATCTTTAGGCGGGGGCGGGATCCGTTCGGTTATGATGTCCGCTGTACCCGGATCACGTTCCAGTGGCTCCCGAGGGTTGCCTCGGCTCATCTACTTGTTTTTGACATTTCATTGCTATAATTCCAACAATGATACCATTTGTGAACTCTGCCTGTCACTGTATAGGTCGGAGTGCGTTCGGCCGCCGCGTCATTGATGTTGTTTTTGATTATGGAATCTATTATTATTATATACTACGGGACTAATCGCGTATTAAAATTACGAGTTGATGTTGTTTTTGATCATGGAATCTATTATTATTATATACTACGGGACTAATCGCGCACTAAAATTACGAGATAAATAATTATCTCATCATCTCGACGTTTCGACCGAGTTGCATCGACCGTGGTCACGGGTAGACTATTAAATCTAGTGTGTTTTTTGCACATTTGAACTGAAAAAAGGTGACTAAAACCATCATTATGAACAACTTTTAATATGGAGCCAACCAGATTTTCGAGAAAAGAAATCTGCTGTTTCATACATTTTGTCGATTTTGAGTTGCAGTTTTGTATGAAACAGCTGTTTTTTCTCGAATTTTGAGTTTGATATGCGGTAAAAATTTATCATAATGATGGTATAAATCAACCCTTTCGGTTCAATAGAGGGTAAGCAGATAACCCTGTATAATCATGTAAGTATTCGATCACAACAAAGCGTTCAACAAAGCGTTTCGAATCTTCATTCCTCATACGAACAGCCAGAATATGGAACGCTTTGCCTGGGTTTGTCTTCTGGGTGTCTTCAAATCCCAAGTAAATAGGTATCTTCTAGGTAAGCGTGCTACATCCTAGACCGCATATCTGCTCAACATCAGGCAGTATGTAGTCAAACGCAAACCTATAAGGAATAAAAAAAAAACAAGCAAAAAATGGTCTGCCACCGATGTGGAGACAAGGGAGTAAGACCGTGGGTATGGTAGAGACGTAGTGATTTTTGTGTGCTGGAGTATTCCCGAGGTACACCAGGATGCCGACGAGGAACATACCTATCCCCGCCCGCACCGCAACCACTCTGCTCACCTGAGCCAAAGAAGATTTAATAATACTACTCTGAGAGCTACGCGCCGTAGATCTCAATACTATGTGAGACGAGCAGGCCCCCCGGTACTACGTCATCTTGATAAACATTGTCAAATACAGTCGAATTCGTAATAGACTTTGAACACAAAGCACGCGTGAGTAACACTTATTAGCGGTAGTAGTAGGGAAGACATATAGTGGTAACTCAGACCAAATAAAAAAATCAAGACAGAATGTTGAGAAACAAACAAGTGAAGCCGGCAAAACTACGCCTTGCCGTGTACATACACGATTACACACACATACACGTACAAGGAAACTACGCCTTGGCTTGTCAGTCGAACTATGGCGGTGCAACACCGACGCACTCACCAAATTTATTGAAAACCGGCTTCACTTGACTGTTCAACGACGTTTTCTATTGTTTTTTTTATTTTCTCTGAGAGTGGGAATGTGTGAATTCAATGAGATATGTCAAGCAAAAGAAAAAAGTTAATGGGGTGTGCATGATAGAGTCCTACGTAGCCTGCCCACTGCCTTTCTAACTTGCCATTCTGTTGGGCTATATATCTCAGTAACTTTAGTTATTCTATAATACAATAAATCAGGCAAAACAAAACATGTGATACAATTATTTTATGTATGTATGCGTTATTTAAGGTACAGTACAAACAAACTGAGGTTGAGTAAAATTGTTTAATTTGAACCCCAAATTCCTAACGTATTTAAACGTATATTCACATTATTGTTGATTTATCAAAAATGGCTCAGCCGATTTCGATAAAATTTTAATGGGACCAATTCCGAAGTATACTATTTCTAATAAAAATTATGCGTGACTACATAAAAAATATATACAGGGTTATTTCTAATCAATTAGCATCCTTTTAGGGGCTTATTCTGTACATCAAAACTAACAACTTTTGTTCTACGACTTTTGTCAAAACTCAAATACATTTTTTGTTGTTCCATAGAAAAATATAGATGGCATGGAACAGCTGATATTTTTTTTAGTTTTGACGAATTTATTGAACAAAAGTTGTTAGTTTTGATGTACAGAATAAGCCCCTAGAAGGATGCTAATTGATTAGAAATAACCCTGTATACATATACGCGTCGAATTGTATACCTCTTCCGGTGGTTCGTCGGTCAAAAATATTGGACAAATTAGTTCTATATGTGTTTGTGTCTGTTTTTAAGATAGCGACAATTTCTTCCAATATGAGGACGTTCAGAGATTCCGTGGAGCGTGAAAGCCTTGTAGCACAGATATCTGTACCTTGTAAAGACTTATCTCTAGATCTCTATATTCTTATATCAAAGACTTTTCTACACAATTATGTATCGAGGTCATTTCTTATACGTTTAATAAGTATTCTATTCATTGCTTGGTCCAAGGACAAGGTAGATATGTAGGTTATTATTCAGAGTAATGTTTAATTACCGTAGAAAATGTCTTCACAACTGTAAATTACTGTAATTTAGTTACAACAACGTTCAGCACGGTCAGTCTTCGAATGGGTAACCGCGAATGGAATTTACAACTGAGCACTACCGTGGCTCAGAAGACACGTTAAATTGCAGGCCCCGGTTGTTTTAACCGTTTAGCTAAGTCAAGGGCGTTCAGGCGACTTAAAAACTGTGACACCAGGGCTAGCCACCCTATACGACTTTTTATTACAAAATACGAAATATGTAGGTATTATTGCATACGACTGGCATATTTGGTATATTTAACTTAAATGCACACAATATGTGCAGTGTGATGCTTGCCCTATGCTAAGACGAAATGGATTAAGACCATAGTTATATTATGATCAACTTTCACTAAATTTCCCACCTGGAGTTCGAGAAAAAAAGAAGGATGCCGAGACTCTATTTACCTCACAAAACATTTTTGATAATTTTCGTCGCTTATAATAAGAAGTGTTTTAAAAATTGCTGATATTTTGTTACTTTCAAATCACTAATCAAAATACAAATGTTACGGTTTCAATAAAAGAAAATAATTTTCACTTACTTAATAATTCTAGGAGAATTCAGTGACAATTAATTCTCTACCGCAGGCTTGATGACTTCCAGCCTTCCGAACAAGCCGGTTTCCGAAACGGCTTTAGCACCATGGACCACATACATACGCTGCGGCAGGTTATACAGAAGACTGAGGAGTACAACCTGCCACTTTGCTTAGCGTTTGTGGACTATGAGAAAGCCTTTGATTCGGTCGAGACATGGGCTGTACTTGAGTCTCTTCAACGATGCCGTATTGACTATCGGTATATCGAAGTGTTGAAGTGTTTGTATAATAACGCCACTATGTCGGTCCGAGTACAGGAAGAGAGCTCCAAGGCGATCTCTTTGAAGAGAGGCGTACGACAGGGAGATAATATGTAATATCTCCGAAACTGTTTACTGCAACTCTGGAGAACGCCTTTAAGCTCCTGGAATGGAAAGGACATCAATATCAATGACGAATTATACATCACTCACCTTCGGTTTACCGACGATATCGTGGTCATGGCAAAGTCAATGGAGGAACTCAGCACGATGCTCGAAGGCCTAAATCGAATATATCAACAGGTGGGTCTTAAAATAAACATGGACAAGACAAAGGTCATGTGTAATTCCCATGTTGTACCCACCCCTATTTCAGTTGGGTACTAGGTTCTTGAAATCGTTGACTCGTACGTCTACCTAGGACAAGTAGTCCAGTTAGGTAGATCCGACTTCAAGAAAGAGGCCAATCGCCGAACCCTACTCGGCTGGGCAGCGTTCGGAAAATTGCGTAACGTCTTCTCGTCCGACATACCTCAGTGCCTCAAGTCGAAAGTTTTCGACCAGTGTGTGTTGCCAGTGATGATTTATGGCACAGAAACGTGGTCTCTCACTATGGGCCTTATTAGTAAGCTCAAAGTAGCCCAACGAGCTATGGAAAGAGCTATGCTCGGAGTCTCTCTGTGGGATCGAATCTGGAATGAGGAGATCCGCAGGAAAACCAAAGTTACCGACACTGCCCAACGGATTGGCAAGTTTAAATGGCAATAGGCAGGGCACATAGCTCGAAGGACTGATGACCGATGGGGTCGAAAAGTTCTCGAGTGGAGACCACGTACCGGCAAGCGCAGCGTAGGTAGTAGCGTCCACATTCCTCATACGAACTGCCAGAATGTGGAACGCTTTGCCTGAGTCTGTCTTTCCGCTAAAGTACAATGTAGGTGTCTTCAAATCTCGAGTAAATAGGTATCTTCTAGGTAAGCTTGCTACATCCTAGACCGCATATCTGCTTAACATCAGGCAGTGTGTAGTCAAACGCAAACCTATAAGAAATTAAAAATAAAAAGAACTAAGGTTCACGAGCTCATTAAGACCGCAGGATCGCGCTGGATGCAAGCCGCTACCAACCGGTCTTTTTGGAGATCAATAGGGGAGGCCTAGGTCCAGCAGTGGACGTCCTATGGCTGAAACGAACGAACGAACGAACAAAGTCTAATGTGTTACATTACACTACACATATCTTCATACAAAACGCTTTTTTTTTACCTAGGACGTATTTTGATATATTGTTTTGACTTTTCACTAGGAGTTCAAGTTGATGTTTTGAGCATTTGGAACGCATTCGTTTTCGCATCGGAAAATAAATATTACGTGAATTAAAATTAAAAGAATAATCTAGTGCTGTCAGAAGTTCATATATTTGATATTTTTTATCATCGTTCGCCTTATCATTTATTATCAACATTTCACCTTATTGCAAAATAATGCTTGCAGCACTCTCTTGTAAATATACACATACCATGTGTAGGTACTCATATAGCTTGAAAATTATTTCTATCTCGAATTCCGAGTTGGCCCCATGATAAAAGTTGTTCATAACAAACGATTGTATCAGTCAGCTTCTTTAGCTTAGTTAATTCAATCTATATGGGATGCATAGGCATCAGCAGTGGACAACTGGACATCCTATAACTGAGAAGAATAAAAAGGTATCGGTGTTTATGAAGCGATAGTAGGTAATATGACTAACACGTCAACCAATCTTGGCCAAAGTCACCAAGTACTCTAACATTATAAACGTCAAATCAAAAGTTGATTAAATAAAACAACTATCTTCCAAGATAGGAAAACGAACACTCAGAAAGTTCGCAGTTGACATGTATTCCCCGAAGGTGCGTGAAGATAGAAGTCCTTTACACACTGAACGAACTTCCACACGTGCTTCCATTTCACACTATCGCTGTAGGACTTCTGGAATCGAATTCAAAGCTCTTACTTAATATTACCTTTATTTTTAACCGACAAAAATGGAAGTTCTCAATTAACTGAATGTTTTTTTTTGTATGTATGTTATGCGATTAGATACTCCGCCAATTATGAGCAGATTTTGATGAATCTTTCTTTGTTCATCCATCCATCCATCCATCAGCCAAAGGACGTCCACAGCTGGACATAGGCCTCCCCTATGGATCTCCAATAAGACCAGTTGATAGCGGCTTGCATCCAGCGCGATCCTACGGTCTTAATGAGGTCATCTGTCCACCTTGTGGGTGGACGTCCTACGCTGCACTTCCCGGTACGTGGTCTCCACTCGAGAACTTTTCGACTCCATCGGTCATCAGTCCTCCGCGCTATGTGCCCTGCCCATTGCCATTTCAACTTGCTAATCCGTTGAGCTATGTCGGTACCTTTGTTTCTTCTACGGATCTCCTCATTCCTGATTCGATCCCGCAGAGAGACTCCGAGCATAGCCCTCTCCATAGCTCGTTGGGCTACTTGGAGCTTACTAATAAGGCTTTCTTTGTTGGGTAGATAATATTATAGAGGTGGTCTCATTTCAATTTTATCGAAATCGTTCCTGAAAAATCAGTAATAATATGAAAATGACTACTTACACCGATCCGTGCAAACTACTTATTATAGAATTCTGTATGCGGTTGAAGTAGATACGGTGGCATAACCAGCCATTTTAGGTGAAAAATAATTATGTAAAGTTATGGACTTCATCATCGTCATCATTATTAGCCGTAGGACTTCCACTTAAAAACAAGGACCTTACTTTATTCTTATTGAAAATTTTAAGACTGAGTCTGTGTTCCTTTGATTCTTGATTAGATTAGATCATCAGTCCACATTGCCGAAGGACTTTTATAATCCGCTGCATGGGCTGTCTATAAATCCATAACTACCATTATACTACCATACTATCTAAGTAAATATAGGCCGAATCAAACTACTTAGTGGGGTTTACGTAGCTTGTGTAAGTAGCTAGCATCACAGCCGCCAAGAAGTTTGAATCGGTGGACCAAATATATATATAGATATAGGTTTAAAGAATTTTATTTATCATTCAAGACATTTCTGTTGCATACATGATAAAAATAACTTAGTTAACATTTAAAAAAATCGTCGTCACACTCAGTACATAAATATAAACATAAACAACCAAAAATTCGTGAGAAAGCAATAAATATCACAAAACTAAACAAACAAATAACCCGACTACCCACTCGACTTCAAAAACACTTTTTTATACTAAGTAGGTACCTACTTCCTTCAACATTAAGGTTTCAATTTGTTTGAAACACGATATACCAAAACAAGGTATAGATACCAATGTGAGTAACTTGTGCTTTGAAGCCTACCACTACCATCGCAACAAAATCCGCAGTATATGCTATCATCGCTATTATACATACATAACATAAAACGCGAGCGTTCTTGCTACAACAACCAGGCTTAAGTATAAACTTAGAGAAAAGGAAATAAAACATTAAAACTCGGATTGCTTTCGGTTGTTATGTCGGTATAATTTCAGAATAATAAGCAGCTTTAAAACTAAGTTTCGCGTGTACTTTCTTCGTTGGGGCTTAACAGAACAGTGTGCTCAGCTGAAAGAAGTCGCTTTTAAAGAAGGTCGCTTTTTAGCTCACTATAGGTAATACAGTGATGTTTGAACTGACACTGGCACTATGATGTGACCACTGGCTTCCCGGTGAAGGAAAACATCGTGAGGCAACTTGCGTACGTTCGTAAAAGAAATTCAATGGCGTATGTGAATCCACCAACCCGCGGTGGTCTTGTATTATGTCCTTTATTAAAATTGTCTTTACAAAACAGAAGCAATATATAAAAACATAAAAGTACTTACATAGACAACACATAACACCTAGATTTTTAACTGGTGGCCTTATTGTTTAAAAATTTTTTACCAGGTTCATAGGTTATAAACGGAGTCACACGACAAAGGCTTATTTCGTAGCAAAGATAACAGTTACCGTCCAGCAGCAGCTCTTTAGATCAGCTCCATGTCTCCCAACTTATAAAATAAACAAGAAAAATGTCATGTTTATTGAAAAACGAGAAGTTTTTCAAAATTAACTATAAATAAACTATATAGGTATCTAAGTACATGCATGGGCTGCGTTCGGAAAACTGCGTGATGTCTTTACATCCAACATAGTGCCTAAAGTCTAGATTTCTACAGTTTTGTGTTGCCTGCGATGACATAATATGGATATATAACTCAAACGTGGTATTTTACTGTGGGCCTTATGAATAAGCTCAACATAGCCCAAGTTGCTATGAAGAGAGAGAGCTGGCAATGCTCGGAGTCTATCTTCGAGATCGAATAAGGAATGAAAAGATTTGCAGGCGAATCAAACAATAAAATTATCTTTTAACATAACAACTTATCACTTCGTTTTCTTTTAGCAATTACATTTATAGAGCAGCTACAATACGCCCAAGGATTTTGTATACTATCGATACGCCATATTTGTACACATCATATATCTATAAACAATCAAAAGAAAGTGGCAGGTAATTCCAAAATTGAGGTGTAAAATATAGTCCACAAAAGCTCCAAATGGAACTACGCTGTTAATTTTTTTGGAACGCTTTTTAAACATTTTCAAGAGCCGTAATTTGTAATTGTAATTTGGAGCAAAGGGTCTTTGAAGTTGGGGAAAATCTGACAAAGTTACGAGCAAAAAACATTTTCAAAGAAAGTGTTCGACGATATTTTGAGACGCGGCTCGTGAACGCATATTGGTACCCACAAATCAATCTACCGCGAAATGTTTTGTGTAAAAATACTTTTTATGTAAACGGTGGAAATGAACACGCCTTATCAGAAACGTAAAGCGTAAAATGGAATATTGCAATTGGTGATGAATGCAAAAATATTATTGGAAGCTGTATATTATAAACTTTTGTTCTCATTTTTTAAACTAAACGTTAACAGTACAGTACCATAGAAAATATAATATACCTACATATTATTTAACTGATAGACTTGTCTATATATAGTTACACAGTTATTACACAGTAGGCCTAGCACAATATCACAAAAAAAAATCACAACGTACCTAAGTAGATTCTTATAATAAAGAAAAAATAATGTCTGATTAAAAATTATACATTGGTTTATTTCAATCTTTCGCGCAGCAACAGAGCATCGGATTGAATTGAATTTTGGCATATAAGTATACTAGTTTTTACCCGCGGCTTCGCCCGCATACGCAATATATCATTATAATTTATAGCCTATGTGTTATTCTGATATATAAGCTATATTATTGCAAGGTTCATCTCAATCCGTTCAGTATTTTTTGCGTGAAAGAGTAACAAACATCCATCCATCTATCCATCCATCCATCCTCACAAACTTTCGCGTTTATAATATTAGTAGGATAGGATTGTTAAAAAGTCGGAAGGTATCATAGAGTAATTTACCTAGTTAAAAAAGTTTGGGAAAGTAAATAAATGGACATTCATGATTCGAATGTCAAAAATATCAAATTTTCCGCTGTTCCGAGGACACCGATTTGCATCCAAATCTGATTTTCTTTTCTTGTTACATGCTGTCGTCTAATAATTAATAGCATCTACTTAAGTTGGCGGATTTCCTCTTCGCGACAGCGGCGGCGTACACGGAAAACTCGAAGACAAACACAGCCATTAATGTGTCCAAGTATTTCTGCGGTCTGCGGGTGTAGTGGTACATCATTAAGGTTAAGACTAAATGGGACGGCGTTATAGAAACGGTTGTGCAATCCATCACGCGTAAGCGGGTCCCGACAGAGCACTTAGCCACTGTCGGCCGCGGACGGACGCTCGGCAACATCCGAGCCCCGGCTACATGGACTTGACTGCCCCGTACTGCAACACAGTGATCAGTATAGCTATAACATACAACTTAATATATTATCCTGTCGCGTGGGTCATAGCATGGTTTGACAAGGTGTTCCTTAGCAATCACCGAAGTTAAGCAACGTTTGACAAGGTCAGTCTTCGGATGGGAGACCATGTGCGGCATTTATAATTTAAAGACAATCTTAGAAATTCTGAAATCTATACGAACTTAATTACTTTTTACAAGCTTTTATTTAACTTGCAATAAATGTAAGTTAGGGTGGAATCATGCAAGTAAAAGGTGACGTCCACAAGTGGTATATTATTCATAGAAAAATCGAACCAAGATGATATATACATCATTTGAAAGCTTGATTTATGTGCTTCTCAAAAATATTTAATTTTGATTTTTTTATCCATCAATTTTTTTTAAATGTGAAAAATAAATTGTATGAAAAATAATAATACAGCTTTGTATTTTTCTTGTTTAGCAATAATAAAGTGCTTCTATCGTTATTTTACTTGCATTCGTAGCTGATTCTTCCACATTCATCTCTTAATTTGCTAAAATTAAAAATTATAACCTACCAGTGTGACCAGGTAGTAGGTACAATGTGACATTAAAACACTTATAAACAGTGTCTAATTGGTAAAAATGCTTCTATTTAACAATAATGGAGGTTACTTAACCAGGGTTGCAAGAGATAAACTACCCATCGAGCCAAATATATTTATTTATCCTAATAGATTCAAAATTAATAAAAAAAAAACAGAGGGCTCTTTTTTGTTTGTAACTGATGTAACAGATTCAGAAAAATATGAAAATTTTCGAAATGTAACGAGTGTTATGGTTAGAATTTTTGATTATTATTATACCAGCCTCCATACATTTTGTGGACATCTCCTTTGACCAACTTCCTGGTTTCTGATTAAACTGAAATTTTTCACGCATATGTATGTTGCGTGACAATGCAATAATATGGTGCCATAGAGCTGATCTGATGATGGAGTGTCGGAAGGTGGCCATAGAAGCTACTGTACTAAACAAGATAGACCCGCCGTGTTTGGGATCGTTATACTTGTCTTGGCTAGCACTATACTGCTACATGATATCCAGAACCTCAAAAGCTTGTATTTTTAAAAGTTACCTATATTTTTAGAATGATTTATTAGTACCTACTTATATATACGCTTATTATGTATCCATGGATCAGCCTCACAAACTGTATGAGTCGGAATAAATGTCGCCGGAATAGGAAAAATTTTCAAATGCTTCATGATGGTATTTAAATTGTATTGTTATTTTGTAAAATAAAAATATTAAAATGCATACAGATGCAAACATAATAATAGTAGAAAACTGTTCTCGATTTATGATTTCAATAATTCGAATGTCTATCATTTTGTTCTCGAATTCCCTCTTTGTTCAATTCTAGCTAGAGTAACCAATGACACAACAGCAGTACTAGAGACTTTATTCGCGGTACCTATTAAGTTACACTGTGCATCCGGTGTAACGAACGGTCCATCCACAAAGGAAAATACTTCATTGCCATGCATTTTCCGGGAAAGGTTTTAACGTGAATGGTTCATTATTCTAACCGAAAACAAATGTAACAATTGTTCTGTCGGCGGAACGAGCGTGTAGGTAACTGATGTGATGCTCAATAAATATAAGGGGACATCTTAAACCTGGTTTTTGACCACAAACTAAGCAAATTTTGTGATATGGCTGCCAGACTAATATACTGCCCAATGCCCAAAATGTATGTATACAATACCTAAAGAGTGGCTTTATACTACACGAAAAAAAGAGGTGCTCATGAATAATCCATCTTTCTTTGCAAGTGCATTCATGCAACCTCGTAATAATTGGGTGTTTCCCACTGGTCAGATTGATGGTAAGACTAGTCTAGCCAACGGGAATATTTTTTCCCGATGTTCAAATTTATTATACAGATGCAAAAGACATAAAACAGTACAATGAAAGTAAACATTTATGCCCCATATTATAAGATTTTCTCAGTAATTATTAAGGTTATCAAAAATCCTAAAATATGTGTAATTTTTGTTTAATTAAACTGAATCCAAAATATTAATGAAATCCGAGTTCTTGAGTGACAGAGGGTTGGTAGTGCCAAGGGCATAGATTTTTTCTCGTGGTTCTACCAAGCACTCTAGTGTCTAGTAAGACTACGGGAAAAATTTCGTGCCTGTGGTCCTACTAGTTGTACATCTGCTAGGACAACGGGCAGCAAACGGTACAATTTCTTTCTTTCTTCCAATTCTATAAACTTCACACCAATGAAATAAATATTCTTTAAAATATGGCATGACCCCAACGAAGCAAAACAAATAAAATTACTCAATCACCTCACCAGCTCAAAGGTGACAAGTTGTTCAAATGCGAGCCCCAGTTTAATTACATTACAGTATGCAATAAAAAGCTCGTTAAACCGCAGCACGAGAATCCTCGATAATAAAAGTCCGCTGTGAGTAATGAAACTGAGAATAGGCCGGAATGACTCGGCTAATCATTTTGTTATCAAAATGTTTGTTTACATGTGCGGGGCTGGATGGCGCAGCGGCAGTGCTGGACGCTGGTGATCCTCACTGCATCCATCATTCAGTAATCCTGGCTCTGGCTCACCACCGCTCAAAACGGCTATAGAGGCTTTAAACGATTACGTGAGTAAAGGCACCTTATTTGGTTTGTTACTCCGGAATTCATTCATAAATTAAATTATCGCCTAGAATTTGCTTCTATAATAAGTAATAATTACTTATCACAGAGAGTCACAATTTTACTATTGACTAGCTTTTGCCCGCGGCTTCGCCCGCTTGATATTTTAATTTTTGTGCTGTGCCTTTTATTTTACTGGGATATAAGTAGCCTGTCACTTTCCATCTTTCGAACTATGTCCATGCCAAAAATCAAGTTAATACGTTGCTCCGTTGCTGCGTGAAAGAGGAACAAACCAACAAACACACTTTCGGATTTATAATTTAAGTAAGCAGTAAGGATGGTAAAGGCTCACTGTATCATTGAAACCACGTGGAGACCACGTTTCGGCAAGCGCAGCGCCTACGCTGCATCTGTCCACTTCGATGCTGAACATCCTAATGTTCAGCAATGAAGTGGACAGATGGGACATCTTCTTAGATCCCTGGATCACGCCAGATACAAGTCGCTTCTAACCGGTTTTATCGGCGATCCATAAGCCCGGTTTATGTTTAGCAGTTCTATGGTTAAGAAAAATAAGATAATATTAATTTGGACTAAAACGAAAACTGATTAGAAAAAATGATATAATTAGGTATTTTTGCTGTGCATAAAATTTGAAACAGACTAAAATACATCTTTCATTCAAAAATTATAAATCAATAAAGATAAAACTGTTAAACACTGTTAAAAATATCACCTTGAAGTGAAGGAATTAAAGCTGGAAACATACTATCGGACGCGGCTTACGGACGCGACTGACAGCCGCGACTTAGCAATGTGCACAGTCTTAAAACATCCGGAGTGCCAGATCGCTCTCGGACGTCCGAACGCTCAAGGTCGTCCGAAGGTGACGTCAGCGACTTATGTCCGATAGTGTGCACGGCTCAGTGTACTTTCATAGTCTAGGTCGCGGCTGTCAGTCGCGTCCGTAAGTCGCGTCCGATAGCATGTTTAGAGCTTAATCCTCGAACATTTTTCAAATAAATAATATGTTGTCATACACTGCCATTATAGTTGCCATTGTATAGAGTTTCAAATTAACAAAATGCCATTAAAAAAAAGCAAAAAAAACCCCACCTCAGCGTGTTCGATGAATGTATACCCATTGGCGCGTCTTCTGTTGGAGCCAACGATTAGGACGTATTGGAAACAAGATCAAAATGGTAGGTACATTTTATTACAATATTCATAAAATAATTACATCTTATTCAATAATCTATATTCAAAATACATGTAAAAAATATCTACTCTATGGAATGCAATAGTTGTAAGACAATAAGACAATTTTTATTGGACAAAAGTATGAATTCTGTGACATTTAATCCATGAAATGAAAGTGAAATTAAAAGGTGTTGATTTCAGTGACAACTCACTAAATCAAACTTTAAACTAACACTGCTTTTCATTCCAAAACATAACCTATTTTTCTGTTTGTTAAAAATTAAAAAGGACATTTTGATTATGTAGCCGTTATAATAAAATACAATCCCGATTCCCGAATCCGTGGGTTCGATCCCCACCTAGTAGACCGGGCGCTAGAGGTAAGTGAGTATGCATAATGTGAGTACCGAATTTCGCCAACGGATTAAAGTAAAGAAAAGGTCAAAGAATAATAATGTGAATCTTGCCGGTCAATTTTTTGGTCCATATTTTTTACCCCAACTTCTCTTATTCGTAAAGGGAATGTACATGAGTACATGATAGAAAATCATTTTAATGATTATTTCCTTAATCATTTATAGTTTGTTCTAGTGGTAAAACTGAGGATGGATTTTTAAATAATAAAAATTTAAAAAAAAAAAATTTTTGTAATTTTTAATAAAAACAAAATAAAGTTTGAAAAACCAGCGGATTCAAGCATAAATGAACTTAAAGTAGGTAAAAAATTACTCATTTTTATTTTGACATTTGCTATTGATGCATTTACATAATACAAAAAAACCGGACAAGTGTGAGTCAGTCTCGCACACCGAGGGTTCCGCACAAATCCAGAAAATTTCACCATTTTTTATAATCATCAACAAGAAATATATTTGTTTTACTTTTCTCATCATACATAGAAAATTACATAGTAATAAAATAATTTAAAAAACTGTTTTAGCATGTGCTAATGAAGTTCTTTTATATGATACCTTACATGATACGATTTACTCACTAAATTTTGAACCCATATTTTGTAAATCTAGGCCCTATTTTATGTGATTTAAATAATAAGTAGTTTTCAGATTTATTCCTACATGTGCTGATGAACTCAGATTTATACTGATAATTAACTCAAAATATAGGTTTCAATTTCAATTTGATGAGAGTGATATGCACTTCAGATGCTTTACGTTTTTGCTCATCAAACACAATTACCACCATTGTTTATTGTTCATTTGGTTACGAAAAGCTCAACGGTGACTTACGTCCACGACAAATGACGACATGACGTCTTTAACAGAGTCATTAATTCCAACATGTAAATGTACTGCAAATTGTCACACAATGTCTTGTAATTGCAAAAAAACCGGACAAGTGCTAGTCAGGCTCGCACACCGAGAGTTCCGTACAAAACCAGAAAATTTCACAAAATTGGGAAGTAAGTTGTTAAAATCTCTGTATAATAACCATCGACAAAACATTTTTTTTTTCATTTTTCTCGTCATACATCGAATGTTACACATTGTTAAAATAATTAAAAACCTGCTTTAGCATGTGCTAATGAAGTTATTTTATATGGTACCTTACATGATACGATTTACACACTATGAATTTTGAACCCATATTTGATGAATTTTGAGGCCCTATTTTTTTGTGATTTAAATAAAAATGTTAAGTTCTCAGATTTATTCCTAGATGTGTAGGTACTCTAAGACAATGCATCTTGCCAAATTTCATAGTTCTATGTCAACGGGAAGTACCCTGTAGGTTTTGATTTTTGTGAGTGTCGAAATTTGCGGTTTATTTTCGACATACTCGTAAATGGCTCTAACTTTTTTAAACGATAACTGACAAGTTTTTCTTTTACACAACTGCAAGAAACCATAGATATACGTATACAGTTTAAATTTCAAATCGATATCTTTACAGGTTCCTGATATAAAGAGGCTTGACATACACACAGACGGACAGACGGACAGACAGACAACAAAGTGAGGGGGTCCTATAAGGGTTCCGTTTTTTCCGTTTGAGGTACGGAACCCTAAAAATCAGAATTGTTTTGTATTTCATTATGTGCATCAATGACAAATGTTAAAATAAAAATGAGTAATTTTTTATCCACTTTAAGTTCATTTATGCTTGAATTTGCTGGTTTTTCATATATAACTTTTATTTATGATAAAAAAAATTATAACTTTCATTTATATTAATTAAAAATCCATCCTAACGTATACCATTAGAAAAAATATAAAATAAATGATTATAATCATTAAAATGATTTTATATCATGTACTCATGTACATTCCCTTTACAAATTAGAGAAGAGGGGGTAAATAAAAAATGGACCTTAAAACAAACCGGCAAGATTCACATTATTATTTTTTGACCTTTTCTTCACTTCATTCCGTTGGCGAAATTCGGTACTCACATTATGCATACTCACTTACCTCTAGCGCCTGGACTACAGGGCAAATATTTTTGTGATGAACCTAAGGGTTTGCTCTGTGTCTGGGTGTTATTTAGTTACTATCTATATAAGTATGTATTTAAAAATAAGTATATGTAGTAATATCAGTCTCTGGCAGCCATATCATAAGCTTTGCTTAGTTTGGGGTCAGAAGCCCCAAAATAAAATGTACCAAAAACTATTGTTTATTTATTTTATACTACTTTATCTGCTAAAACTACATACACTACAACTAAATAAAAAGAAATTGGATCATCCACAGACCCTTGAAGGTCTAAAGATAATCCAAATGCTCAACCCCACTGCCAGTTGGCAGCGTGTCCAGCATGCTAATAATTATGCATTCCGTTATAATTATTAGGTATATATATTCTTGAAGTTAGTTAAAAAAAATCCATTTATTTTTGATAGATATTATTCCAATTCGATACTATTCGTTAAATGTGAGATACTGTTACGTGTATGACTATTACAGAAACGTCTTGAGGATACAACTTGTTTAAATATAATATTGCCGATATAAATTGAAAGCATTATAGCTAAACAAACTGCCATAAAATAAATGACAGTTTTTGTGTTATCTGAATCTTTTTCTTTGGCGACGAGTGATTCTTGAATTGGTTGACTTTTAGAAACACTACTCAGGGCTTCTTTAAATTCTTCGCGTAGGGCGTCATTCTCTTCTTTAAGCATTCTTTGTAATTCTAAAATTTTTGTATTGGATTCTCCGGTATTTCCAAACGCCTTTTTACTATTGGCAAGCTGCATTACGTATTTTTTTATTTCTCCGAGCTGTCCGTATGAATGCTTATTTATTTCGGTAAGTTGCGCAAGATATTTTTTATTCGTAACATCACTGCTGTTATTAGATTCAATCGCCTCTTTTAGTAATGTTAAGACTTTTGTTTCTTCGTCCTTCAACTCATTACTTTTGAGAGTGTTATCATTGATAGTTTGAATTGACTGGCTTAATTTATCCAATACGTTTCTAAGTGCAGCTACCAAAGGACTAATATTAATTACAGGATTATTTGGTACATGCTCATTGTTACCAGTTGGTGTGACATCACCAGCAGTCTGACATGTTATACCATCGACATTTTCAGAATGGTGGTTTAGTATCTTTGCTGTTATTATCTGCTTAATTTTTTTGGAATATCTTGATACTTTCAGCTCAGCAAGTACCTTACATGAGATTTGATTACCTCCTATACTTAGTTCCGATAAATCTGTCTCTAAGAAATCTTCGAAGTGAATGTCAGTGATAATGTTGTCATCTAAATAAAGTCTTTCAGTCTTTGGTAAAACTTTAACATCTAAATTAGATAGAACGTTACTTGCAAGGTTTAAATTCTTCAATACAATAATTCCGTCAAAAACTCCATACAGAATAGTTGATAAAGCATTACCATAAAAGTTTACACTGCGGAGGCTTTTCAAATACAGAAATGAACCTGGTTGAATAAAGGAAATTTTATTTAAACTTAAGTCGAGGTTAATCAGTGTGGTAGTATTTTTAAATGAATGTTTATCTATATTTGTTATTTTATTCATACTCAAATACAAATGAGTTACATCGTTCACATTAAAAATATTTATTTTGCTGACATCACTTATACCACATGAATTTAAGTTGAATATTTCGGTTGAAGCACGTGAGTTTTCAAAAGATATGTTCCATTTAACATTTTCCAAAGAAAGGCTGTACAAGTTCCTTAAGTTTTGAAATGGATTTCCCTCAATATTCATGTTATTGTTCGAAGAAAGGTCTAAATGTGTTAGTGCGTTCAAATGTTGAAATACATCAGAATTTAATTTGACTATGTCGTTGTTAGCCAAATTCAAAATTCGCAACAAAGTAAGGTAAGTAAAGTCGTCTCTTGAAATATTTCTTATTGAATTATCATTAAGATACATTTCTTGAATTTGAGATATAGTAGAAGTATTAACGTGAAACTGACGAAGCTTATTGTGAGAAAGGCTAAGTTTTTCAAGATATTCAACACCAAGAAATGCATTGTACTCTATTTCTGCCAATTGTCCAAATGTATAATTGACTTCAGTCAGCGCTGGCAACCCCGCAAATGATTCATTTTGGAAGATCATTGTTTTGGTTCTAGACATGTCTATTTTTTCCAAAGAGGTCAATCCATCTAACGTTTTAGTTTCAATGGTGCTAACGAAATCACTGTTTTCGATATTAAATATCACAATATTGTTCATATTAAAAAATGAACCAGGCTGTATATTTTTTAAGACATTAAATGACAAATCGAGTTCTTTCAACAACACAAAGTTTTCAAATACGTTTTTTACGATCATTTCTATAGCATTGTGATGTAAATGTAGGCGTGTAAGATTTCTTAAACTTTGACTATCAATATTAAAATCTTTAAGTTGATTATGAGACAAATCAAACACGTTTAAAGACACCAAGGAAGAAAATGCCGAATATGATAAATTCGATAAAGAATTATAACTTAAATTAAGATTATTTAACAGTGACATATCGCTAAAAGCACCATCTTCAATTGTGGTAAGATTTCCTTCACTTAAGTTTAGCACTGAAACGTTGTTAAGACCACTAAATGTATGTTTTTTTAGCATCTCTAATAGAGCGTTATTTTGAATACAAAAATTAGATAAATGTGTGTTTATGAAACTGTTTTCTTCTATAGTTTGAATTTTATTATCCGAAAGGTATAGAGAGTTCAAATTTACATTACCGTCAAAAAGCTCATTATAAATGACCAATAAATCATTACATCTTAAGTCTAGATCCTTGAGTTTAGTTAGAGCCTGAAAAGTACCTTTTTCTATTGTAGTGATGCTGTTAGTACTAGCGTCTAACTTTTCTAAATTTAACATTGTTTGAAAATTGTACACATATATCTCTGTAATTTTATTGTGGGATAAGTACATTTCTGTGAGATCGCTAAATCTTGCCAACGCATGTCCAATTTCTACCAGTTTGTTGTATGATAAGTCTAATATTTTCAATTGCAAGGCACCTTCAAACGTAAATAAGCTGATGTTGCCAATTATATTGTGAGACAAGTTGAAATGCTGCAACTGGACAAATCGTGATACGAAGTAATTTGGTAAAACTTCAATAATATTATTGCTCATATCTATTTTTTGAATGACACTCAGTTGTCGATTTGTTTCGTCGCTTTGTTCATCTATTTGAATAACATTTATTTTATTGTTTTTCAAAATTACTTCGTTTAAAGAAGTCATTGATATAAATTTATTTAAGTTTATGGTTCCAAAGTCATTTCCGTATGTAATAAATCCTTTTAAGTTCGGCATTTTAAAAACGTCTTCAGGTATAATTGTCAAGTTTCCATCTTCCAAGGTCATCCTGATAAAATGTACTTCTTTATCAAGTAAGGAATGCGTTTCTAACGGTTCTTTGACATAGACTATCAAATGGTAATTATCATCGTAAGTTGTTACATCTTTATATATTGTGCGTATATAGCGATAGTAGAGATCATATTCTTTTCGTTCTTCTTTATGAGTGTGTTTTATGCAACTCCATTTTCTTACATCCAATTCGACTCCATATCGACAATCTACACGAGCTGTGCAAACCTCATCTTTTTCAAGATCAGTAATAGTACATGGATCACCTGCTGCCGGCTTGTTTAGTAATATTATCATCGCCCCTGAAACAAGAAGATGCTTTGAGCACACTTAGTAAAATGTACAAAGCATACGCTTTGTATTGTCTTAATGTACTACTCCACCTTTGTGAACAGAGGATGTGAAAGTAGTTTTGTCTTTGACATATACAATGAAAATAATTTGGTTAATATTTTCATAGTAGTAATTAGTAACCTTTAACCATTTGAGCCGCTAGCTACTGAATATAATTTTCAAATTACATTTCAGCGGAATGCTGCTCAAGCTGCTGCAAAAAATAGTTCAAGACCTTTCGCTGAAAACATTGACATGGCATTTTTTTTGTTGCTGAATATAGTCCTATGATTTGACACTTAGTTGTTACTTTGTATCATTTGTAAAGATACATAGATTAGTATTTAAAAAAAATAGCATGACATAGATATGTAGCATAGACACGCGCACGCAGGCTTCCGGCTTCCGTATAGTATACACCGAATTTATTTCATTTTAATTTAACTGTATATTTTTGAAGCGAATATATTAGGTATATTATATTTATACATCTAATTAGGAATTCTGTGAATATTTCAAGCGTTTATCTGTGGCTTTTACTAATATTGAGCAAAAACGGCAAAAAAATGCCGCGGCAGCGGCCGGCGAAGTGCCAGAAGTGAACCGCCTTGATAGATTAGGTGTGAAACACAAAATAGGTTAGGTTAGGTTAAAACATGACAAACAACGCACGAGCCGAGCGAGCGAAGCGAGCGTGCTGCGGCAGCGGCCGGCGAAGTGCCAGAAGTGAACCGCCTTGATAGATTACGTGTGAAACAAAAAATAGGTTAAAAATACTTATGTTAGCCGAAAGTGAGGTTAAGTACTAAAAAAAATATTACTCAAAAACTAAGGGCCTCCGGCGGGGGGGAATTGCAGGGGGGGCTTGCCCTCTCCCCCCACCCCCTTCCCTACCCCTCCTCCCCCTTCCCTGCGGGTACCGGATGGCTATAGTTTAACCGAAAAATGTTTTCTATTATGTTTTTATTTGTATAGGTAGTCGCTGTATGTTTCGAGATATGTCTAATAATACGGCCGAAAAAGATTTTTCATCCCATCTATTCGAAAAGGACGACATGTTTCGCCTTTAAGTGCACCCAAAGGTGGTGTTTTCTATAAGGAACTTTTAGCGGGCAGTAATGAGTTTTTAATCCTCATTATAAGTGCGCCGGAATTACTTTGCCGCGCACTTTTAATTTGGAACATGTGGGTACTTGGTGTTCATAAGTGCGCCGGAATTATCTTTGCCGCGCACTTTTTGAATTAAGAAGTATTTGTTATGTTAGTGTTCAGCGCCAAGAAAATGAATGAAAAGAATGTAAATTTAAGTTTTCAGTTGTGTTATTATTAGACACCATTTAATTTCAGTTTAGTTGTTACTCTATGTTTAATTAAATAATAATAATAATATTACAATAAAATATGAGGCGCCTTTTTTCTCATAGAGGGTGATGAAAAGTAGAGTGTACCACTCGGGTGCATAATATATTTTCGGCTCGGGCGACGTACTTTGAATCCCGAGCGCAGCGAGGGATTCAAAGTACGTCGCCCGACTACTACGTCTACGTCTACTACGTCTACTCTAGAATCCCTCACTTCGCTCTGGATCCCAAAAAGCGCCCTCGCCATAAAATATTATTTTGCTCCCATATGATACAATCTACGATTCTTTCCAAAACTGCAGCCGCTTTTTTGCGCCACTTGGGCTGCTCCGCCGAATTGGCCGCCACTCCAGCTCTACTCTGAGTCTCAGAAAGATGTGACGGTGCCATATCGACGCATGTTGCGTCCCATACTAAGGGCCGTCCACACTTCCATGGGACCAGCGTCATGCCGTCAGGCCTTTTGCCATCACCACGCGCTAGCCCACTCGGTTCGAGTACGGCTGCGATATTGACGGTGACAAACGTATGACATCGTTAAGACTGGCGTGGCGGCCAATCTGACCAGCGCTTCTTGAGCAAGACCGTGGTGACCGAGCTGGTCAACTGCATTACCACACTGACAGCGATGGGCCTCCTTGCACCCAAGCGTAAGCTGACAGCTAGACGAAATGCAGTCTGGTCTAAAAGGTTATCAGTATTGAAAGAGGGCAAAGCTTGCAGCCAAAAACCGGACTCCCACACAGAGACTGCAAGGATACGAGCGCGATCCGCGACGCCAAGACACGTATCTAGAAGAGATTTCCGTGCTAGTTCGCAGATCGGCCGATCTCACAGTCTCTGCGACGATAAAGTCTTAAGCTCGGTATTTGGGCAAGCAACCCTCCAAGCATTCGTTGCCTCATTCAAATGAGCTACATCTACGCCAGAATGGCCTAAAGATGCTGCGAGGATTTTTTCGGTACCCCATAGTACCGAAAAAATCTTTTTTAAAATACTTGTTACTAAAATTTATAAAAAAAATATGTAGGTCGGATGTAATCGGACTACTCTGCAAAAATATGCGCGATCATAGAAAATAAAATTAGGTACGCGTTGATTTAACCCTAAACGCCTAATCTACGTCTGCGAGACGTACTCGTACCTACATAAAATCGAAATTTGGCTATATCTTTTTAATAAGCGAAGTTAGAGTTTAATACTTTTTAACTATCTCGGAAGTCGGTGAAAGCTTCAGTATGGTGCATGAATCACTAAGATATGTTCCGTCATTTTAGAGTTATTTGAGCGTTGTACGCCTCCGCGACATATGTATGTTTAGGCTTTGCGTAATTTTTAACTAGATTGTCCAATATTCATTTTCTTCGTTTAGCGTATTTAATAATTATAATGTGTCGTGACCAGATTTTAGCTGTTTTCACAGTGAAAGCTAAAAAAATCAACAAAAAAGCTCTTGCAGATGTGAATTACCAGGTTCTGCACAACGTTTAAATCGAAGACAATTATGACAATGTTGGCAATAATAATTATTATTTATGCTTTCATAGAAGAAGCTGACTCAAATTCATAGCCAATAACTGGCACAAACTATTTTTTTTATCATGAAGTGTGGGTAGTCGTAAAACTACCCACTAAGCACGAAACTTGCAATAAGTTGTAGTAAGTTTGTATATGGCACATTTGTAAATTTCAAACGTCATGTTGCAGGAACATGTCAGTTACATAGATCTTGTTGTTAGGTTGAAACTTATTAAAAGTTATTTAATTATGTTACTGTTAAATTTTGCATGAAACATTTCAACTTTGCAGGGATATAGCCTCCCAAACATACTTAAACGTAAATAATTAACATTGTTGCAAAAATGTAATTGGGACGTTACGAATAAAACCTTGCAGCAAGATAATTTTACTAACTTCACTATCTGGCATTGTCTGTACCTTACAAATGAAAGTTACTGAAATGTCTTAATGTAACATCGCGACAATACGTTTTTCGTAATATTTTTTATCAACTTTTCTACAACATCACGAATTGTTTTCATTATTTACCTAACCAATGTAATGTTGCTGGAACTTCATTTTCGAAAGTTGTGAGTAACTGTAGAATTTCTTATTTAATCTCATTTTAGTTTATTTGAGTGGTGTAAACCAACCAACCAACCCAGCTGGTAGGAGTGGTGGGTTTCTATAACATAATCCTGCGTTCGATTCAGATTTTTGAAATGCTTATTACAAAGATAACTCTTTGAGATAAAATCTAGTGTGGAAAGCACTCAAAATAAAATCATAACATTGATTTAGCAGTGCGTCATCTCTCGTCAATCTTTAGAAGTTCTAATAACTTCTAGTTGAGTGATAACCTGTCTAATACGGGTATCACAGGTGGCGCCACCAACGCTATAAGTTGGTGTAATATAAGCACTTCAAAGATTTGACGCTTGCGTAGGAGGGCAGGTCCAAATCCTGCGTTCACTTCAGATTTTTAAAAATGCTTATCACAAAGATAACTAATTTATATACTTTAATTTGGAAACCTTATGTCTCAGTAGATCTATCTAAAACTATAGCTAATCATCAAAAATTTGAATATTTGTACAGATTGTTGCAATAATATGCAAATAAAATTAAAATATTTTTGATTTTAATATAAATAAGTATAACGCTTATTTTTTGCGATGACTTCATTCCGGTCAAAATTAATCTATATAATTAAAAGTATTTAAGCCTTCAAAAAATATTTTAAATATGTACGTTTCTGAGACATATGTTTAGGCTTTACGTACATCTAAAATAGATTATGCTTCTAGGGTTAAGAACCTAAGATTTTTCGTCGATTAAAAACATAGCTAATTACTATACATAGGTACTTATCACTAAAACGGTAGTCGGTATGAAAGCATGGTAAAATTTCATAGGTAGTCTAAGCTTCATACATTTTTGCAATGTCTCTTTTATCAAATTACTTACATAATATCCTCTGGTAGATTTTCATTGTCACAACACAAGTTATTCAGCAAAATTAGTTGAAATATATTGATTTAAATTAAAAAAAAAAATATTATTTCCGACACTAGGGTTCCGTCATGCTCATCAATGAGTAATGAAAGTCTCCGATTAAACATTTATTTTTAATTTATTAGCTTTTATCTTTGCTGGTAGGCAGTACAATATCAGTTCAAGTCACCGAACAAAAATATAATATGTTACTTATGTTCTCTGCTTCAAATACGGGAAAATCCAGAAAGACTTTCGCGGTCAAAAGAGAGGTCGGAAAAATACTTTAGAATTGAGTAGCTTGTAGCTTGAGCTTGTAACTTGTAGCTTGAGCTCTCCTTCTGTCTTTTAAAGTGAAATGAAAGGTGTTATCGATGTCAAAATGTCAATCATGAACACAGCGCATTTAATTTAAATACATCTAGAGCGACCTAAGGAAGCTTTGAGTTGCCCAACGTGCGTGTGGAGAGGGCTAAGCGCGGAGTCTTTCTAAGTACGTGATCGAATCAGGAATTAAGAGCTCCATAGATGAATCAGAGTTACCGACATAGTCCAACGGATTTGTCAGTTGAAGTGACAATGGGCAAGACACATAGAACGGATGGCTCATTGGCCGTAAAGTTCTCAAATGAAGAACACGCACCGGCAAGCGCAGCGCAGGATGTCCGTCGTCCATCGACAAAGTGGGCCGATGATCTAATTAAGACCACAGGATCGCGCTGGATGCAACCCGCTTCCTACCGGTCAGATGTCTCATATGTATGGAGGCATATGTCCAGTAGTGGACGTCCTACGGCTGATAATGATTATGTTGAGAGTGTCCTTCTGGTTTCTTCCATATTTGATGATTCTCTGGATGGTACTGCAGTTTACAGATAATCGTTGTTTACCTATGTGTAAATACCTGAATATGAGAACCTCTCTTAGCTAGCTCGTCAGCCGCGTCGTTTCCTCTGGATCCGCTGTGCCCTTTGATCCATTGGAGTGTAACATAGTTGGGTAAACTCACTTTCTCCAGTAGGTCGTGGCATTAGATGGTTAGCGCCGAGGAAAGTTCAAAGCTTTGTAGAGCTTTTAAAACTGCAGCGCTGTCCGAGAGGATTATATTACTATAATCAGTTACCTTTCTGCTCAGTACCGCTGTTGTTGCCTGGATGATGCCGACACACTCCACCTGGAAGTTGGAGTTGTTCTCACACAGAGTTGTTGATATGTGTATGTTATGATATTTCGAGAAAACACCTGCACCAGTACCTGTTCCCGTTTTTGATCCATCTGTATATATCCTTACTTCATGTAGGCCAGAGCTGTCACTGCTTTCCTCATGTAGTTGATTATTGTAGTTTTTCCTGAAGATGTGTTTTTTGCACTATGAGCGCTACAATAAATAATAATTTGACTTTTGTAAAATTGGTGTGTTTGTAATATATGTAAACAAGAGTTTTGAAATCTATTCATTACTAGCAATATAGTCACTTCTTGCATCGCGTGACCATTGAATCGAGTTCAAGCGGCTTCACAATAATACTTATTCATACAAATATTTAGAAAGATAACAAATTATAAATGTGTTTGTCATAAGCTATATTTACTTGAAAAAACAATGGTTGATATGATTGTGGAAGTAGATGTATATTATTACATACTAAAAATACTCAAACATAAGTACCTGCGGCAGGGTAAACAATTCAAAGGATAGAAAAGATAGATGCCCCAACACAAATACGTAAATATACTCAAATAATAACAAAAAAGCTAAGAAAAGGCGTTGAAAACTAAAGGCTATGCGTTTGTTTGACATGAGTGTTTATTAACTAAAAATACTTTTTGAAATGTATTGTTTTCGTTGGAGCGTCTATCCTTACCCTTGATACACAGTAAATGCTCGTTTCACAATTAATCTACGTACTTAAGGTACCTATATCATGGATACGTTATAGATCATATTTAGACAACATTAACTTTTATTGTAAATGTATTTCTCAGTGTAGCGGGGCGACTATCTGGTATGTATCCGTGATATTTTAGAGGTCTAGAAAAAAATAGTTTTATCTCCTGTTATTAACACCTTTGACTCGTGACCTTGTATTTGACCTTGTATAAACCGTAGTCTAAAGACCGTACTTTCTGAACTTATAACCAGTTTTTGAATTTTGTGATTATCTATGAAGCTGTGAGACTATTTCAAAAAGTGCGACATCTATCCGGGACTTACCCTACATTGTAACGTCTAAATAGTTAAATTATTATCGTGCGAGTTGAGAAAAAAAAATGTTAGGTATATTGGTAGGTGCCAAATCGTCCACGTGGACGAGATCCTCGTACGCTTTGACCAATAAATGTTAGCAAACTGGGGTACCTACTTCTATAATATTTAGAGTTTGTTTAATATGTAGCCACGAATAATTCCCCATGCTTTATTAAAAGACCTTTATCTATAGTATAAATAATTATATCTATAGTTCATAACTATAAAAATCACGTACCCAACATAATAGAAAATAAAACAAACAGTCCATAAGAGAAAGTCATATTTCTAGGACGCAAGCTGCACAAAATTGTTATTTAAAAACTATATTGTCCAAAATTATTTATCATGAGCCTACCTTCTCTTGTTCTGCCCAAATATTCACTTGCATACCTATACTTAGCTGTACTTAACATTTTATTTACGGGCGCGCGCTTAACTTTGAAATGCGCTACTGTTTTCCTTCTCGTCGTAAATTTCTCAATAAAAACTTAATTTAACATAGTATAAATGCAATTTTTATTCTCAAATCGTCCGCCTTAAACTTTCCAGAGAGAGCCGTTTCTTACGAGTTATGAGAGCAACGAGGGGAATATTGGAATTTATTTTTATGAAGCTGGATCCCCGACCGAGTTAATCTGTTAATATTGAACATTTCTACCAGAAGAGTAAGCCCGAGTCTCTGCCTAGGGACAGGGATAACATACAACCATTTTTACTAAGAAAACGCGATTGTCCAAGCAACTAGTTTAAACATTTAGACGATTTAATTCTTGTATAAGTATTAAATCTTACATCTGTAACCAAATTATTATATTATTGTATATTTTCTAGTTTGTTTTTGTTTATATTTATATTCATCATCATTATCAGCCGTCATCATTATATCATCGTCATTATATTGACCTCTTTCTTGAAGTTGGACCTACCTAACTGGACCACTTGTCCTAGGTAGACGTACAAGTCAACAACTTCAAGAACCGAGCTCCCGACAGATATTGGGGTGGGTACAACATGGGCATTATATATGACCTTTGTCTTGTCCATGTTTATCTTAAGATCCACCTTTTGGAAAACTCTATTGCAGTTTTTGAACATCGCGCTGAGCTCATCCATCGACTTCGCCATGACCACGATATCGTCGGCAAATTGACGGTCACCATTAATGTTAATGCCGAATCCTTTTCATTCCAGAAAGGCGTTTTCCAAAGTGGCAGTAAACAGTTTCGGAGACATGACATATCCCTGTCTGACGCCTCTCTTCAAAGGGATCGCTTTGGAGCTCTCTTTCTGTACTCGGACCGACATAGTAGCATTATACAAACACTTCAACACTTCAATACATAGTCAATATGGCATCGCTGGAGAGACTCAAGCACAGCCCATGTCTTGAAGGAATCAAAAGCTTTCTCATAGTCCGCAGACGCTAAGCAAAGTGGCAAATTATACTCTGCGATCTTCTGTATAATTTGCCGCAGCGTATGGATGTGGTCTATTGTGCTAAAGTTTTTTCGGAACCCAGCTTATTCGGGTAGAAGTCATCAAGCCTGCGCTCGAGACGGTTCGTAATAACCCTTGAAAACAGCTTATAGACATGACTCAGAAACGAGATGTGTCTGTAATTCTTCAATAAGATGTTGTCACCTTGTTTTAAAGAATAGCACCACCACGCTTCTGTTCCATGCCTCTGGCGTTATGGCCTAGAGAACAACGATATTGAAGAGCTTCTGAAGGACTTTAAATACCGGTGTTCTACCCGTTTTCAGAAGCTCCATCATCACCAGGCGCTCTGTTGTTCTTAAGCTGATTCAGGGTCGTTCTAATCTCGTATTTATAAGCTGATGTCCGGGATATCTTCGGTGAATTATCGGGTCAGCTTGGCTTTGGGATCTCTAACCACGCTGCTAACAGGCTCTGCTACCGAAGCGTAGTAGTTTTCGATCTCCTTTAAATCCTCTGCCTTGGTCGATGTTATACTGCCGCCTTCTCTCTTCAGCTTTGTCAGCTGGTTTTGCCATAGACAGATCTCTTGCAAACACTTTGGAGCCTTTATTCCGCTCAATCGTCTCCTTAATATGCTTGGTAGTAAATAGACGAACGTCGTATCGCGTGGATTTCGAGATCTGTTTATTGAGCCGCCTATTTGACCTGGCGTCATCGGAAGACTGCAGTATTAACGAACGTCGTTTGGCCAAGAGCTTCGGAGTGTGACTCGATAACTTTTTAGTTCTTTTTGAACGTTTGTGTCTGAAGAATTTAGCGCCTACCGGTTGGACGGCTTCTACGAGCCTGTTATTTATCTTGTCCAGCGACGCAAGATTTTCTAGGCAATCAAAACGATTTGAGAGCTCAAACTAAAAGCTTTTGGGGCGTTGGATACGGGCTCGAGTAGGTCGGAGCGTAGACTTCATCAGGCGAGACCGTTCAAGTCTAACGTTAATATTCAATGTGCCTCTTACCAATCGGTGATCGCAACCAGTTTTCACCCCGTGAATCACGGAGACATCATTAAATATTCGCCTCTTGTCGGTCATGATGAAGTCTATCTCATTTCTCGTGAAACCATCGGGGCTCATCCAGGTCCATTTCCTGTGAGGCGGCTTCTGGAAAAAAGAGTTCATCATAAAGAGTCCTTCTTTCTCCCGAAACTCAGCCAGCCTCTGTCTCCTGGAGTTCCGTTATCCAAATCGCCCCACTTTCAGCTCATCATCGCTTCTTTTGTTCATCATCATGCTCATAACAACAGTATAGTGGGTCTTAGACGTACATATTTATAGCCCGATTTACGTCCTCATACATAGTTTCCACTTCTTCATCTGGGTGCGACGAGGTCCTGTATACCTGAATGACCTTCAGCGATTATCTTTTTGATATTCAGAGTATTGGGTACGACCCTAGACTTACTCGAAACACTTTCGATGGTTACGAAATTGTTAGTGAGGGACTTGTGGACGAAAAACCCGTTATCACCTTGGGACTGTTGGTCGCCTTCCCGGTAATAAAGCAAGTTGTTGACTTTAGAGTTAACATGTCCTCGCCCTCTCTTCGAACTTCAGATAACCCTAAAATATCCCAACGCAACCCACTCATTTCCACTTCCAGCTCAACTATCTCTTCATCCGTCCGTTCATCCTCAAACTGCGTATGTTATGCGTTACCAGGGCCAGTTTCCGTTCCATATGTATATTGTTTGTATAAAATTCAAATCTCGAAAAGAGCTTCCTTAAAGCTTTTTAATTACTCTATGGCTGAAACGATTATGATGAAATAAAGTATTTAGAGATAGCAGATCGTTACCGAGCAAAGTCCATTTTAGATTTTTTTTAATGCCACCCGCGGTAACCCATCTTAAATATGTCGGTGCCCGAAACAAAACATAATTAATAAAATAGAATGTTAATAAATATCTAATCCTCTTGTAAGAGTAGGTAGGTACCTACCATTTATATTGACATGTCCTCTACAACATGTTCCCGACTTTTCTCAGATAACAATAGTAATATGAAATAATTACATTACGGTCCCGGATAAGTTTTGATTCAAGAAACGAGACATCAAAATCCATAAGTGCCATCTACTTAATAGAGCCTACCTACCCCGCGAATACCTACTATTATTTTGTCTATTTTGCTTCGTAAAACGGATCGGAACTATAGCGACATTTATCGCACACTAACTTTCCCAGAGTTTTCCTTGTTTTGTCCCTTTTCAACGATAAAGTGACACCAAACACTTCACTTTGTCATTCGATCAAATCGCGTGAGCGAAACACTTCGGAAGAACAATTTATTGACTACCAAATCAATCCTGATTTATTTGTAATAGCGAAGGGGATGGTGCAACTGTGTTTCTGTCGCAGCGAAATTGATAAATGCGCCACCTTTTAGGACAATCGCAATTTTTAATCATCATTTCAACAATTCAGTAGTGTCCATCAATGTTAACTACGGGATCAATTGTGAAATAGCGAAAAAATCCTATACCTACCACAAACAGCTTTTTAACCACTTTTTTTCTCAGAATGCTGTGTGTGTGCCCCGTGTGTCTCAGACGTCCCAGTGCTAGGCAAAAGCTTCTCCCACATTCTACGCTAGGTACTTAATTGTTGTCAACTTTTCCACAGTTTTTACGTACATCATTGTTCAAAATGTTCCCGGAATTCCCCGTGTGATGAAACGTGAAAAATTGAACATGCGACTATATAAGCAAAATCCGGATTAACTTTCCTTGTGATTGTGATAAACCAGAAACGTTTTATGTGTGATGACTGATGACATAATTATTATTTTACTTTGTTTTTATTATGGTTTCGGAAAACCATTATTACTTAATAGCTAAAATATATCCAACAAAAACATTTTCATGTGAAATATAGCCAAGACAAGACCACAGTTCGCACTTTTAAAAGGTTGGCAGATTTTATGTAGAGCCAAGCTTCTAACTCTACACGCCTCAACTCTACAAGTCCTTACTGCACAAACTCTACACCTTAGTCAATATTATGTGACTTCGCCGTTTTGTTAGAACAAATACTATTTGTATAACAGTATTAATGAACAGTTAATAATTAATCTTCACTTTACGCCCATGTGCAATTAGCGAAACAGCCAAGCCGCATATAATAATATTGACTACGGTATAGAGATTGTGAAGTAAGGACTCGTAGAGTTAAGTCGTTTAGAGTTAGAAGCTTGGCTCTACATAAGATCTGACAACTTTTTGAAAATGCGAACTGTGGTCTTGTCTTGGCTATATTTCACATGAAAATGTTTTTGTTGAATTTCACTTGTTTTCACAAAAAAACAATATTTTTACATTTCTCGTCATATATCGAAAATCACAAGGCGTAAAAATAATTAAAAACATGTTATATATTTTGCTAGTAAAGTTCTTTCATATGATACCCGACATGATACTATTTTATTTATTTCGTATAAGTTTGCGTTTGCCATCTTCCATACTGCCCAACGTTAAGCAGATATGCGGTCTAAGAAGTAGCACGCTTACTTAGAAGATACCTATTTACTCGGGATTAAATACTAATACTACTACTATTAACTCACTTTAAAATTTTGACCTTCATTTCTAGCATTTGAGCTCTATTTTTTGTAATTAAATTAAAAATGTGTAGTTTTTAGATTTATTCCTATATATATTGGTACTCTAAAAAAATGCTTCATGCCAAACTTCATAGTTCACAGGTCAACGGGAAGCACCCTATAGGTTTTGATACCCTTGTGAATGTCGAAATCTTTGATTTTTTACAACTGCAAGAAACTATAGATAGGTATAAAAAATAAAAAAAAGCCCTTTATTATATTACTAACAACATGCATGATTTAACAATGAATTATAAAAAGCAATTGGAAAATTTTGAGTACATAATCAGAATGGCAAAGTCAAAAAAAAACTATGGCATTCTTTGTGGCCATAATAGCTAAAAGAATGCCATAGGTAGGTATACATAATAATATATTTAATTTCAATTCGATACATTATCGCATTCTCACATATGCGGACAGACGGACACCAAAGTGAGTGACCTAAGTATAAGGGTTCTGTTGTTTCTTTTTAAGGTACGGAACCCTAAAAATTAATCAACTCTAGACAAAAAGTACTGAACAACTAATTTATTCACTATTTCGAAGTTGACCCCATAGCAAAATTCAATCAGTCAAAGTCAATCGTATAGAATAGTCTAGATTCTTGATGTTTCAGTTATAGTATGCACTCTATATTGACCCTATATAAATACATGATATAAATACATATATGTATATGTAAAACAAGTATCGTAGTTACAAAGAAATTAAATAAGAAGCTCTGAGGTCAGTACAAAAACGACTAACTTGTTCTTAGCACTTAACTTCGCATAATACTTAACTCCGCTCAAAGACATTTACAATAAGGAAACTTTCATATTGTAGAATGGTTTTACTTGATAGAGTCCGTTAACGACGCCCAACTCTACTAGGTATTTACTACATAAAGCTGCTGCAGGCAAAACCATTCAATAGACTTCATTTTTCAGCCTTCGTTTCAGCCATTGGACGTCCACTGCTGGACGTAGGCTTCCCCTATAAATCTCCAATAAGATCAGTTTGAATGAGGTCATCCGTCCATCTCGTAGATGGGCGTCCCACTTTGCGTTTGCCGGAATGTAGTCTCCACTCGAGAACTTCAGTCTTATTTTACATGAAAAATGAAAAAGCAAAATAATCATGTCATATTTATTCATAAAAATAACGTAAAAATGAAATATCTTTATCGTTTCAGCAATACGGTGCCCATTGCTGGATATAGGCCTCCTCTAAAGATCTAGATAAATGTTGGAAGCGACTTGCATCCTTCAAAGATCTCAGAATGACAGACATATCTATGAGGGTTCTATGGGTTAGTTTGTCTAGCTGTAGCACACAGCTCTACACATGGCTGGCAACGATAACTTTTTCATACTTTCTCGGATTTTAAAAATCCAGTATTTTTTACCAAAGTTAACGAACATAGCTAGATATTTTTAGTTTTCAACTTGTAGTTAGCGTGCTCATTTGCAATTCATACAGGCATAGCGGGTATTTAATGCAGTTAAAACTAAATAATTGTTGAAGCTAACTAGATAAGCATGTTAAGAATAGAAACGTACCTATTAAGCTTTATAAATATAGCTAATAACAGTAAAACTATCAGATCTTATCTAACAACTTTAAGCGTCTTCCTCTGAGACTAACTTGGGACGGTTTAAGAGAAATGTAAACAAAATAAATTGTCTCGCTATTATTCATATTCATATTATTTATTGGTATCAAAAAATGTACACGTCAACAACTTATGATAATTACATTAGTTATTATTAAAATAATCATTATCACTTATAATAATTTATCCTTTTGTTATGATAGATAGATAGATAGATAATTCTTTATTAGCTTAACCAAATACAATACAAACACAAGAAAAATAAAAACATTAAAAATTAGTTATACTAAATGGCGGCCTTATCGCTTCAAGCGATAGCATATAATTAATTTTATAATTTACTTTAATTATTTTTAGTTATGTAGCAAATAATTAGTTTTATTAGGAAGACAACTTAAAGTAGGAGTGCCGGTTGTTGCCACTGACCTGGTAGTGGCCATTTGGTGTCAAAGTTATTGCTTAATTGATAATTATAAACAAATAATTATTATATACTACGGGACTAACTATCGCGAAAGTTTAAAAACAACAATTATAAACGATGTAGTACGTAAATATTGTTTATGTGAATGTCAAAATTTGAATATTTTTTTATTATTTTTTTATATTAATAATACTGCTCGACTGCCTCGGTGGCTCAGTGGTTAGTGACCCTAACTTCTGGATCAAAGAGGCGTGGGTTCGATCCCCACCCAGGGCAAATCTTTATGTGATTAACATAAGTGTTTGCTCTGTTACTGGGTATTATTTAATTACTATCTACATAAGTATGTATTTAAAAATAAGTATATGTAGTATATCAGTCTGGCAGCCATATCACAAGCTTTGCTTAGTTTGGGGTCAGAGGCCGTGTGTAAGATGTCCCAAAATATTTATTACTAGATGAGAACCCGGCTTCGCTCGGGTGAAATGTGACTCATAATACACAGACACACACATCATAATTTTACTGTTACTCGATCACCACCTTTACGAAAAGCCCTTCGCTACATCAATTTTTCACAATTATGACAATGATTACCAAATGCAAGGAGCATAGATGAAGGATAGGTCTTCGCTCCGAGCGAAGCAAAGCAAGGAGTTTAAGCTGATAACAAAATGATGTAGGTATCATAAAGCAAAACAATGATGAAAGACCGATGAAAGACATTAATTTTAAGAAATAGGTACTTTCGGCATGATGGGTGTAAATAACATCCCAAAGTAATTGCTCAAAATTAAAATTGCTCAAAACTAATTTTTAGCGGGAACGCGGAAAAATCATGTCGCCTCATTGTACTACTATTTTGTTAATCTTGTGTTTTTATTAGTAATGATTAGTGAAATACTTTGATATTTCGTTGATTATGAGCTTTTTTACGTGCATAAGTGTAGGCAAATGATATAATGTGACGTATCATGTGTTGTAACCAAAACTCCATAGACGTCTCTAGTAAAGTCTCCGCTGCTTTACTGAGGTATGACTTGAACTATGTTTGGACTTGACCGTGACTTTTATGGACTTTAACGTGACTACGACAGTGACTATGTTGATAAAATATTATCAAAAATTATTATAACTTAATACTTGACACTGGCAAATGCACAACAATGCGACGCCAAAACATAAAATAAAATATTTGACAGTAGTCAATTATCATGTCATTTAAGTATCAAGATCAGTGATGCCAATTTAGCACATTTTGATCTTGCTTAGCATATTTATTTGCAATTTAGCATACACCATATTTTTGGCATGTAAAATAATTATACAATAAAAGTTTATTACCATGAAAATTTATTTCAGCAATATCGTTTTTAACGCTACCACATTCAAATGCCGAAAATGAACGGGTTTCTTTTAGTCAAATGAATGTATTAAAAACTAAGCTACGCAATTATTTGTCGGTAAAAAATTTAAAATGTTATTTTATACTTATAAGATTCGATTTAAAAAGGGCAACGAAAAACTGCTACTCTTAAGCCGGAAACTATACTATCGGACGCAGCTGATGGACGCGACTGACAGCCGAGACTTAGCAATGTGCACAGTCTTAAAACATCCGGCTCGCCAGATCACTCTAGGACATCCGAACGCTCAAGGTCGTCCGAAGGTGACGTCTGCGACTTATGTCCGATAGTGTACACGGCTCAGTGTACTCTCATAGTCTATATACCTATCAGTCGCGGCTGTCAGTCGCGTCCGTGAACCGCGTCCGATAGTATGTTTCCAGCTTTACGCAGTTCCAGATAATGCACTGCGCTCTGTAGGTACCAAGGAGATCTATACAGTATGAGCAGTGACGCTAGCTCGTCTTCAAGCACTTTAATTGTCTATGAAGACCAAGATACTTACATTTTATTCGATAGCATATAATTAGTTCATAGTCGATTAAAACACATATTTTGTTAATTAACAATAATTTTACTTTTTTTGTTCCGTTTCATTTGATATATGTAGAAAAATGTTATCACAATTTTTAGTATATTTATTTTGCCACAATTTTAACACCATTTTAGCATAGTCTTTATTTGTGCTATTGGCAACACTGCTCAAGATATGTCATCCGGTGTCATTATGGAGACCGTGTTTTTATTTGTCAACACCGTTATAATTTATTAAAATACTCGATAATCCGAATTTTCCGGATGTATGTTGTCGACTCGAAATCATTATTTTTTTATGTTTTATCATTCAGATAAAGTTTCGATCGAGTCTACCGTACCCCTTGACGAAATTATTAATATAGATTTTATTATTATAATAATTTGTCTAATCAATCATTAAAATTCAAAGTGACATTAAGCTGGTCCAAACCGGTGCATCAACCTACCTACCCTACCCTATGAAGTGTAGAAGTCTACCGACAAAGACTGATGATCTAATCAAGACCTCAGGTACTCGCTGGATACAAGCCGGTACTTATCAACCTGTCTTATTGGAAATAAGGATAACGTATGGGAGATCTATGTCCAGCAGTAGACGTCTTAATAATAAAGATTAATAAATGTATTGGGTTTTGATATCAGTCGTTATCGTCGATCATGGTCGGTATGTCATAGGACCTAGTTCAAGTATGACCTCCAATACTGACCGACGAAGTTATTCAGTATTCTCTCGATTCAAAGCACGGAAAATGTTTTTGCTTTGCATGTTACGAGTATAATGCAGATAACCCGCAAAGAATGGGTGGGTTTGGGCTAGGGTTGCCATACGAGTATCTCCGGATTTGTCCAGAAATTTCCGGATTTTTAGTCATCTTAGGATTCTATCTTTGAATTCTGAATTCGGTGTTATCAGGGTTTTGATATATTTTATAAAATACGTGATTAGTCGATATTATAATCATACGTAGGTACTTTACTTTGATAGCCTCTCCCTCTACCCTCCGCGATCAGTATGTACCTATAGAGGGATATAGATATCGTTGCCAGATTTTATTTACCTGTCTGAAAGTGACGGCAAGCTATACTTACTATTGATTAACTAATTCTCAGCTAGCTGCCTACATACATATACATTAGAAGTTGCCCAATGTAAAAGTAGGCATCCCCCTGCCTACTTTCATTCCTGCAACATCAGTCGATTTGCAAATTGACAATCTCAGAGATTCAATGGAATAGGCGTGATAAGCCGTGGTGGTCAAGAGGTAGTGACACCCGCTTTACAATCATGAGGTTGTGGGTTCAAATCCCCGGTCCGTACCAATGAGTTCTTTGGAATTTATGTACGGAATTTCACACCACTGGCTTTTCGGTGAAGGAAAACATCGTGAGGCAACCTGCATACGTCCGTAGAAGAAATTCGATGGCGTATGTAAATCCACCAACCCGCACTGGGCCAGCGCGGTGGATATGGCCCAATCACCCTTCGTGGGTAGACCTACGTCCTGTAGTGGACTATTAAAAAGGCTGGTACAGTACAGTACAGGCGTGATGACTAGGTATAAAATAATTATTAAAGCAGACTAATTAGAGTGAGTTAGATTATCAAAAAATACTTATTGGACACGTATTTTTCCTATGGTCAATCAAACAATAAATGACAAAGATAAACTTTGTCAAAGTTCGAGAGTCCGACTACCGAACGATCCCCCGATCGTCGAACCATCGGACATCACGCGCAACTTTAACGGGCTATATCTTCATCAATTTTTGTTTAATTGACAAAATAAGTGTCTCATATGTTTTGATAATACCTATATCTGACGGACTAGTTAAGAATATTTTTAATCATCGTGCCTATTCGGACTGCTTCTGCCAAGTTTTGAATATTCCATCTGGTAACCCTAGTTCGGGCGCGGGTCGAGGGCGGGGGTGGGGGCGCTGCTCAGGCCTAATGGCCCTGTCGCAAGTCAACAAGCCGACGTGCTCAGCGTCCCCAATTAACACGTCCCGAAGAAAATAAACACTAACGATCGACTTTTCCAATATTTAAATATTCTATTTTCCATAGCGACACATCGGGTTGCATGCGACGTGTTCGGAAGTCTAGCATTTGCTTAGTTAACATCCTTCTTTCATGAGAAATATTTATGAGCTTACCTACTTAGGTACTTGCTTTTTCTCGGGGCTTCATCCTCAAAATTCAAAGTATCAAAATATAACATAAAGACAATTTCGCGGTTTGTCTTGCAGCAGGAGTGCTGGCCGTATCGCTTGCCATAGCGCTTTAACTGATATCATCCGTCGGGTCTTTGGTAGCGTAAATGGGGCAGCTACTCTGGAACCAACAGGTTTGCTACGAGACGATGGAAAAAGGCCCGATGGAATGACCTTGATTCCCTGGAAGATGACTTACCTTTTGAATTTTGATGGGTTCAAAATTCAAAGTGAGTTAATCGTATCATGTACGGTATCACATTCAAGGCTCTATTTTATGTGATTTAAATAAAAATGTACAGTTTTCAGATTTATTCCTATATATGTACTCTGACACAATGCTTCTCGCCAAATTTCATAGTTCTATGTCAACGGGAATTAAGTACCTACCCTGTAGGTTTTGATTTTTGTGAGTGTCGAAATATGCGATTTTTTACGACATAGACGGCTTTAACTTTTTAAACGATAACTAAGAAGTTTTTATTTTACACAACTGCAAGAGACCATAGATATACAGTTTAAATTTCAACTCGATATCTTTACGCGTTCCTGAGATATAGAGTCTTGACATACACGCAAACGGACAGACGGACAACAAGTGATCCTATAAGGGTTCCGTTTTTTCCGTTTGAGGTACGGAACCCTAAAAAATATAAGTATGATTTGTTTTACTGCTTGGAATCTTATAACCATCGACTTGGAATTTTTTCTAAATTGAATTGAAATTTTATAACGCATACATGATTTTTTTTCCTATTCCCAATGAAAAAATAAAAAAGTAGTGCTTTAAATTACGTAATTAAAAATTTCCCAAGATATAGTCTGTTTAATCGTAAAATGAATTTAATATGCTCTGTAGAGCATACGCATATTATTATTATTATTTTCATTCACAGGCTTAGCCTGGTCCTTTATTAGGCATCAATGAAGCCTGAGCCAACATTGAGAGGCCCCTTTTACAATTATGAAATATAAAAACAGCAGTAGGTATAAAAGGGATACCGTGAAATGGAAACTATGGCATATAAAATGACCTGAAATATCGTAACTGGGCTATCTTATTATTATTATTATTATGTACTTATATTATATAACATCCTCCTTCCTTCGGACAATATTTTTCTAACAATATTTGCCCATAATATTTAATTTTAGTAGGTAAGTTGTTGATTGTTCTGTTTGTTTCCTGTTATATATTTTTCGATGACACCAGAATAATAATTACTTGGAAAGTAAATGAATTTTAGCCGAAATACAAATGAAAAAACAATCCAAAGATTTAATTGAAACGTCCAAAGCTGAAAAAGGCGGAATAAGCTTGAAGCTTTTTGAATGTAATGAGGTAATTATAAAAGGCAGCTGCCGCAGAACAAAAAGAGCTTTTGATTAGAGAGTCCGGTGCCGGTGGCACGAAACTACTCGTATAACCATCGCCCCTAGGGTTGACATGTCTTTAGGAGCTCCATTTTAGAACCGATAGAAATAAATCTCACAATTACTCGTACCATACTTCGCACAGCCGCTATTCGAACTAACAACAGATCTTCAATGCACGCTCCAACTCTTATTCGGTATCATGACCATTTACGTATGTATATATATGGTACAGGTTCAAAAATAGAGCCGCAGAAAATTTCCTAACGTCTTAGGGTTTTTAAGAGGATGCAAAATACAAATAAATTTATTTTATAACATATTTGCTCGTAAAGTGGCTGTAATTACACCAATATCGTAATGTACTTCATTACGCACTTGTGCCTTATTGTATTGTAAAACGCACGAGTTTTTTTTTTAATAAAGTAACATGCACGGTTTTTTAAGATGCTCCGTCTAAAAATGAACGATACTTTTAAAAATCTTTGCAAAGAGTTTTTATGTCAGAAAAGTTGTTTCTATAACTGCTTTAACAAGTAATTAAAGATTTATTCGTTTAAGAAAGTCGGAGTTTTATTAATTTCCTCGAAAATATGTTATAAAACGTCGTATGACATACGTGCGCTTTAAAAATTACAGCCTCTGCTTCCTTATAGCCCTCACTTACGGCTCGGGTAGGGTACGGCTAGCAATATCGCCTCGGCTGTAATTTTCAACTTACCGCACTTATATAATAAAATGTACTATTGTATTATGTAGGTATATCATGACAAATAAATAATTTAGTAAGAAAACGAAAGTTCGTACATCAGTTCAGTTGGACATATCTACATCACCTCAGATAATAACAAAAAAACCGGACAAGTGCAAGTCAGGCTCGCACACCGAGGATTCCGTACAAATTCAGAAAATTTCACAAAACTGGGAAGTACGTTGTTAAAATCTCTACACTCATCATCATCATCGACAAAAGTTTTTTTTTTACTTTTCTCGTCATTCATCAAAAATGGTTAAAATAGTTAAAAACCTGTTTTATCATGTGCTAATGAAGCTCTTTTATATGATACCTTACATGATACGATTTACGCACTTTGAATTTTAAATACATATTTTGTGAATTTTGAAGCCCAATTTTTTTGTGATTTAAATAAAAATGTACAGTTTTCAGATTTATTCCTATATGTGTACCTACTCTAAGACAATGCTTTTTGCCAAATTTCATAGTTCTATGTCAACGGGAAGTACTCTGTAGGTTTTGATTTTTGTGAGTGTCAAAATATGCGGTTTTTTACGACATAAACGGCTCTAACTTCTTTATATGATAATCGAGAAGATTTTCCTTTACACAACTGTAAGAGATCATAAATATACGAATATAGTTTAAATTTCAACGCGATATCATCGATTTCAACGCGTTCCCGAGATAAAGAGTCTTAGCATACACACAGACGGACAGACGGACAACAAAGTGATCCTATAAGGGTTCCGTTTTTTTCCTTTTGAGGTACGGAACCCTAAAAATCGACTCCCATGCAGGTTTACACAAAGTGTAGTTGCGCAATGTACCCCCACACAAAACCAAGGTCTCTCCAAGCCGTTGGTTACCAGAGATAATTTGGCACGTGTGATATTTTTAAATCGAGAAAGAAGACAGATTGTGTCAATGAAAATTATGCTTCTCTTCAGATTTATAATTTTCCATCTAGCAGCCCTAACATCACCGACCTCTTTTCTTATTCACTGAATGAAAACTAAAGTTAGGTCTAATTGGACGTGTGCGAGAAATAGTTTATTATTTTATCTGCTCTACCTGTCACTATAAATAACGCGCCAAACGAAATAAAATTAAATGTGAGCCTATAATGCTAGTATATTCGGCCGCCGGCCAGAAAATAAAATCTATGTTATTTTGTTTTTATATCGTTTGGAAAGATTTATATCACTTTTAAAGTAACTTTGTGATATAAATAAATTATTATATACGAGTATAGTTACATCCAATTTCAGTTTTCAGCTGCGTTATAGGATTCCGTTTCTTAAAAAGTAAAATAGGAAATCCTAAATAACCAATAAGTACCTACTTACCTATGTTGTACATTTGTGACGGCCGCCGCGATGCATCATCTCTAAATTCTTAGATTAATAATTGGTCTCGCTCGTCAAGCGGCGAGCAAGACCAATAATTAATCTAAGTCAAAATTCTTATTATTAAAGAGAAAAATTTTAAAGTCAACACAATAAAGACACTGGTATTAAATGCTGAATTTTCTCACGAAACTGCCAAAGAATCAAAACTATAGGTACACTTTGTTTCCGTTGACCTAAATTCATGAAATTTGGCAAGAAGCAAGGCATAACACGAGTCAAGGAAGTAACAGGCAATCTACAAGTCTGTGAAACCTATAGTAGGCATAATCACATACTTATCTACGTATTACGAATAAAGATAGATTTCATTTTAGTAACGCCTTGTAGAATGTGACCCGCAACTATGCTTCGCCATAAGTATATTGTCATTTCCACTAAAGGCAATAATAGTAATAATAAGCCTGATTACAGAGGCGCCAGCGTAAAATAAATAGCAAAGTAAGAAGCGTTCTCTCTATCGGATGCCTAAAGTGAAAAAGAAACAGAACTATGCTATTTAGCTAATATAGTTACGCTGGCGCCTCTGTAATCGGGCTTAATAACTGGGTAATAAAAACAACGAGTCGCACTCCGGGAGTGCAGGCAGAAGTGAAAACTTGAACATAATTATAAAGAAATATCACATACGTGTTAAAATACAGTATCTCTCACGCACCCTCCGCAATACATTTTCGCGCGGTAGAAAGAGAGGGGGATATTTCTTCCTCTCTACGCCGCGACGGCGGTCTACTCTCCCTCCGTCTTATGTAATTTCGATCACGCGTCTGACCTGATGCAAGTTTAACATTTTTTACCCATCCCAAAAAGTATACCTACATACTGTACTGTACTGTATCAGCCTTTTTAATAGTCCACTGCAGGACGTAGGCCTACCCACGAAGAGTGTTTAGGCCATATCCACCACGCTGGCCCAGTGCGGGTTGGTGAATTCACATACGCCCTCGAATTTCTTCTACTGACATATGCAGGTTACCTCACGATGTTTTCCTTCACCGAAAAGCTAGCGGTGTTAAATTCCGTACATAAATTCCAAAGAACTCATTGATACGGGACCGGGATTCGAACCCACGACCTCACAATTGTAAGGCGGGTGTCACTACCACTAGACCACCACGACCTACATAAAGCCGCTAAAAAAGTTTTCACTTCGAAAACATTGTTATAAAATTGTATTAGTCCGTGAATTAGATTACTTTTAAAAAAATATTACTTACTTTGAATTATTAATTTGGACTTTTTTTTTTCAAGCAAGAGGTTTGGAATTGGGGGTCGTGACGTCACTTCTCTGACAAAAATCCGTACATTTGTATGTGACTTGTGACGTCACGCAAGGCTATATCTTCATCAATTTTTGTTTAATTGACAAAAAAAACGTGTCTAATATTTTTTGATAATCTATCTGTCGGACTCATTATGTTTTTAGTCTTCATGCCTTTTAGCACTCAGCAATCGTTACGTAGCTTCAAAACTGGTCCACAAACCAGCACTGGGCCAGCATGGTGAAAATGGCCGTATTGCATTCCGTAGATAGGCCTATGTTTAGTTATAAGTGGAATTAATAAAAGTTAGAATAATAAAGTTTCAAAATATTCGCAATGATATTCAGGGAAATTGCCGAAAAGGGTATCGGTATATCCAGCAATGAACAAATCCAGCTGCAGAAGATAATGATGATCATTAAATCAAGAAAATTACAAAAAAATATTTATTATATTTAGGGCTCTATATGGTGGTGTAGTATAAATAAATCACTTAAAACACCACAACACACGTTGCAGTAAATTGGCTTTTGACTTTGAAATGTCGATCAAAGTTAAGGGATGAACTCTAAGCCGTTCGCCATCCGAAGTTTCCTCGTTTGCATCACTTAGGGCGTGGAAAGGCTTAAAGTGCCTTCGTGATTAGCTCCCTTGGAATAGTTACCTATCCACGACCCTTGATTATAATGAAACCTTTTATTACGTAGTTTCTTATCAGACGTTATTGTCTTGCCAAGATTGTCTCTTTGTTCACGTATGAACTTTCGTATTTCTGAAGTCCGAATACAGGAGGCGACCTACTTGTATAGGTATTTGATATTTTGTTTGTTATATTTTTATTGTACTTTATTGGCCTTTTAAAAGACTTCGAATATAGACCTAGGTAGATAGCAATCAGCCAAAATCATCACGCCGACTTTGTGTGCGTTGGTCAAGAAATAACATCAAGTCCATGGCGTTGGTAGATTCACATATGCCATCAAATTTATTTTACTAACTTAGGTATATATTTTGCCACACAAAGTTTTACTTCACCGAAAATCCAGTGGTGTGTTCGCGTCCGTACATAAATTTTATAGAAATAATTGGTAAGGGACCGCACGCTTAGTTATAAGTCGAGCTTTTTCCTATTCGACCACCGCGGCTTTTATATTCAGAAAAAATCTACGTTAAGGAATTGCAATAAACTACAATATATCGTCTTCTTCTCATCCTTGACACGTCCACTGTTGCACATACGCCTCCCCAATAAATTGCCAAATAAGATCTGGGGCCTTATTGTGTAAGAGCTCTGAAGATCGGCTTCGCTTTTCCTCCCGCTCGCTCTCGTGAGTGAGGCGTGAGTAACTAGCGCGAGCAGGAAAAAAGTCGAAGTCAAACGTCAAATCGCTTACAAAATAAGATCCCTAGTTGGAAGCGATGGTTTGGAAGCTTGCATCCAGCGCAATCGTGTGGTGTTAATGAGGTCATCTGTCCGCTTTGTATGTGGACGTCCTACACTACGCTGGACGGTACGTGATCTCCGTTTGAAACCTTTATGACTCCTTCGGTCACTAGTTCGCAGTGCCAAGTATAGGTATACCCTGCCTACTGCCCCTTCAAGCTTCCAATCACACAGAGTTCATTTATTCTGTCTGGGCTATGTCGGTAACTTTGGTTCTTCTACGGACCTCCTCATTTCAGATTCGATCTCGCAGAGAGACAACAATATACAGAAAAAATCTAAGCTAATGATCAATATCTAATACCTCATCTTTTGTGCCGTTGTTATGATAATACTGTCAGTCAGAATCAGTAATGAAACTCGCGGCGGCGATTCTACTTGATTAATGCCAGCCTCCTTAGAACCAAGACGGAAATTAAGCTTCCTTAAACGAAGTTTATTGCACTTTTTGTGAAGTTGTTTCCTAATTAATTTAAAGCAACAAGTGCCCCAGAATAGCAGCGGATCAGCCCAAAAATGAGGTCGTTGTGGCCGCACGGTAATATTTTTATGAATCACTTTTGTTTCAGCTTGTGCTACAGTTCAGGCTACAGGAACAGTACGGTGGGTTTTGATAGTCCACTGATAAGCATAAACCTACCTACGAAGGGTGAATAGGCCATAAGCCATATCCACCTCACTGGCCCAATATGGGTTGGTGGGTTCACAAATTTATGTTATTGAATTCCTTCTACGGACTTATTGGTTGTCTCACATTGAGGAAAATATGTTAAGTATAAATGTAAACTAAAGAGTTAAAGATATTTTTCAACTTTTTTACTAGAAGTAGGTACCTAGTACCTCTATTAACTACAACTACCTTCTTACAGTAGCGCTCATAGCATAGTTTGACTCGGTGTTCGTTAGCGAACATCGAAGTTGCTTAGTCATGTCAGAGGCCTTCAAACGGCTTAAAAACTCTGATACCACCTTAAATTTAAACTACAACACGACAAAAAAAATATAACTTTCGCATTTGCTGCTACGTACCTACTGTACTGTACTGTACTGTACCAGCCTTTTTAATAGTCCACTGCAGGACGTAGGCCTACCCACGAAGGGTGATTGGGCCATATCCACCACGCTGGCCCAGTGCGGGTTGGTGGATTCACACACGCCATCGAATTTCTTCTACGGATGTATGCAGGTTGCCTCACGATGTTTTCCCTTCACCGAAAAGCCATTGGTGTGAAATTCCGTACATAAATTCCAAAGAACTCTTTGGTACGAGACTGGGGATTTGAACCCACGACCTCTCGATTGTAAAGCGGGTGTCACTGCCTCTAGACCACCATGGCTCCATAACTAAGTATAATATGCTACGTAATAACTAAGTAATTAAATCATTCATAGACTACTGTAGGTCCAGAAATATAACAACTAAAAATAATCTTATCGACGAAATGTGTTACGTATTTAGACAATATAAATAATTATTTAGGAAACATAATAATTGTATATAATATAATATTTAAATCATTCCAACTATTGTCGCCAATAGGCCTGATATCGTGGTGGTGGACTGGTCCCAGCGCCGGGCAGTGCTCGTCGACGTCACCATCCCGCATGACGAAAACCTCGTGAAAGCCGAGTAGGACAAGCTCAGTAAGTACCTTGACTTGGCCCACGAGGTTACCGCCATGTGGGATGTGGACTCGACGATCGTTGTCCCGATAGTCGTTTTGGTAAACGACTTAATAGCGAAGAGTCTCGACCATCATAAGAGGCTCTTGCTAGACGGTTGGGTTAGGGGCCAGATACAGAAAACAATGATCCTGGACACGGCGCGCATCGTCAGGAGGTTCTCTCAGCCTATAGCCACTGGTAGCTTGGGTCCCCGATGCCGGCGGCACTCTAGGTTTAATGATAATGTATATTTTTTTTATTGTTATATATAGTAAAAAAACTTAGATTTAAGAAATTAAATAAATACCGTATAATAATCATTCCAATACAAATAACATTATAATATAAAATAAGGAAGAGCCTAGGTCCCACGACACAGGTCGCCCTAGTGGGGGATCTAGTAATAAACGTGTAATTTATTTAAAAATTAAACGATGTTTTACATTTATTACTATAGATAATGAAGTATTGAGATAATCCAAATGCTCAAGCTCTCACCAGTTGCAGCAGTCTGATCGCGTGCCCAGCTTGCTAACGACATTACTACGCTCAACAGCAATGAAAACTTGTACATAATAAACGTGCGTACTACAGCTATATCGTACCTAGACCAAACTTTACATTTTTGAAGTTTGAACAAAGAAATAATCGTTATAACTTTTCCGTGATTGCGATCCAATTAGAGTATTTTGCGTTTGTTGTTACTTGGCAGTTGTTAAGTGTTAGCGTTGGTCTTCAACACCAAACTTGGGGCGTAGGAGTATGAGGAATGGGCCTGATAATAATCGTTATTACTTTGTTTATTGGTGTTAACGTGTCTGAGTTTATACACCACACATTAGAAGTTTTCCTTTCACCATATTCCCGAAATACCGGTGCGATAAATTGTAACATTAATTTTCGCAATACAGAAATAAACATTTCCTTTGTAAATTTCGTATACTAACTGACATGAAAATTGTGACTCGCCCACGAGCACGGCAATCGAAGTTTAATATTCTCGTGTTATTTTGATTCTATATAAAAGATCATAAATTACACCAGTGCTTATATTTTTGATCGACGAAATGGAAGAGGTACTCAATTCGACGCGTATCTATTTTTTATGTATAACCACGCATAACTTTTTATATAGTAGGTAGTCCGATTTTTATAATTATTTTTTATTGGAAAGATTATATTTCAAAATTGGTCCCATTTAAATTTTATCAAAATCGGCTGAGCCATTTTTGATAAATCAACAAAAATGTTAAAAATCTACATCGATCTGTGCAAAATATTCACGAATTCACCGTGCACAGAATTCGAAGTCAGAAGTCAGTTTGACATTTTTTGCGAAAAATAATGAATTTACATCTTTTTGTAAATGTAGATCATCGAAATAAATATACATTCATACGATACGAGTATTTTATTTAACGTACGTTTATTTTTCTAGCCATGGATATCGGAGCAGAGCAAAACGTTTGTGCTGCTCGCTATTGTCCGAGCTACGCACACACAGCTCCCAGCTCGTCCTATCTAGCGTTGGCACCGATCACATTGTAAACAGAAGTAGGTACTCGCCACAGCTTCCCCGTAACACGGTCGGCTTTAGCTAATAGAGGATCACTAACTTTCACTGAGAATAAATCAGCCTAACGTCGCTTGTATGTTAAGCGCAATTAGGTATGTACAGATTGTACAGGTTTCGGCTGGCGTGAACGCAAATTTGTAAAGCTAATGTTTGAGTATAAATTCACGATTTTTATACGATTTTATTTGATTTGCGCCTTCCGTTCCGATTGGACGCTACATTTTTGCTTTTTGCTTGGTTTGATCTCCATTTGAGGACTATCTATTCAGCTATTAGTTTTACGTGCTTCAAATTTACTATACTTCAACTTACTTAGTCATCTGTATACTGATGGTATTTATTGCTTTGCCTAAAATAATATAAATATAGTATTAAAAAACCGGACAAGTGCTAGTCAGGCTCACATCGAGGGTTCCGTACAAACATATTGTTAAAATAATTTAAAACCTGTTTTAGCATGTGCTAATGAAGTTATTTTATATGATACCTTACATGATTTACTCACTTTGAACCCATATTTTATGAATTTTGAGGCCCTATTTTTATATGATTTAAATAAAAATGTACTGTTTTCAGATTTATTCCTATATGTGTACTCTGAGACAATGCTTTTCGCCAAATTTCATAGTTCTATGTCAACCGGAAGTACCCTGTAGGTTTTGGTTTTTGTGAGCGTTGAAATATGCGTTTTTTTACAACATAAACGGCTCTAACTTTCTTATACGGTAACTTAGAAGCTTTTCTTTTACACAACTGCAAGAATTCATAGGTTTACATATTATATAGTTTAAATTTCAACTCGATATCTTTACGCGTTCCCGAGATAAAGAGTCTTGACATACACACAGACGGACAGACGGATAGACGGACAGACGGACAACAAAATCATCCTATAAGGGTTCCGTTTTTTTCCTTTTGAGGTACGGAACCCTAAAAATGAACTAAAAAACACGCTTAGGAGCAATCAATTTTTTTTATATATAATTGCATTGTCATCGGTCTTTAATAGGTGTGCAAGGTTTGAAGAAAATCTGATCGCTCAAAGTAGATCAAAATCGAGCTCAAAGGGGTTGGTTACAAGCAAACATACAGGTGAAACTAATAAAAGCGTGTTTAAAAGGTACAACTGTCTGTCTATTTGAAGGATGCAAGTCATCCTATCTGACTCTTTCGACATTTGTAAAGATGGCCTATTCTATCTAAACATGACTTTGTTTTAGTAAAGCAAGTTCCTTTATACAACAAAATACACATAAAAATCTATAGCTACCACTACACAATAAGCAATTAGATTATATTATCAACGGACCACATTAAGTATAGAGATTATCAAGCCCACTACTAAGTAGTTGGCAGCGTGCCCAGCATGCTGCTAGTGCTAGCATTATTTTAGCATCCATTTAGAATCAAAAGAGACCATAAAAGAGCTGCAAGTGCTTGTTGTATACAAATTAACATATCACACCACAGTGTTAGTCGGTAAAATATCGATTACCTGCCCATCGTCCGCCGTGTCCAAGAATAAAACCTTATTCGTCCATGAATCCCAACAACTGAATTATTTATTGTGTTTTTACCAGCTTTTGTATAAGTGAAGAGTGGAGATGGTTTTAGCTTTAAGTATGTCATTTATTTAAAATAGTCTTCAGTTACCGGCGGCGTTTAGAGTCATCCCATCAAGTTCAAGAGAACTTCATTACAGTTATGTCTACCATTTGCAACCTTTTATGGCTCAAAATGTCACCGCCTTTATTTAGTATGCACAACCTTCGATCGAACTTTGTATAAAGGCAAACCTTGCAACATTTTATAAAATGTTATTCGACGATAAAGTTCAAGTTAACAGCCTGTTTGTTCAAATTCAATTTTCCATTTTGTTTCGCAAACAGTTTACATAACAATAATACCTAACGCTGTATCTATAACATTGAATTTTCATGAAATCGGATTGCAATAACGGGATATTTACCATAACGAGCGAGCCTGTGGAAACAGCAACAGTAGTGTGTGCATGAATACTTAAATCCCGAGCACCATTAACTCCGTATTGAAAATCCGGACAAGCTTTAGTAACATCGGCGATATAAGGCACAAAATCGCCGCTACAAGTGATATGAAAGGCACGGATTGTGACGTCGGATCAAATATTTGCTAAACAACAAAGAAGTCGGATCGCGTATCGGGTGATCCATTAATCACCGTATTATTGTGGTCGGTAGCACAAAGCGCAATATTGCCCTCGAAGCCGGGACCGATACTCATAAACACACTGCCGGCGTAATGACCTATTTAAGAAGAGTTAAATGAAAATCGATAACTGCTGAGCAGTTGTGATACAGGCGAAATCGCACACAATCGACAGCAAACTTTGGCGAAGTTTGTTCAATAACCCGTGATGGGTTGAAGCCAGAAAATCATTTTGTGTCTGCTTATTTTTTGCTGCCAAGTTAACAAGTTTGGTGGAACATTTTCTTTGTGAGCATTTTGATCGCGATTTTAAAGTAAAGCCATTACTATTATAAGCGTCTGACAAAGAACTTTGCTCGGAGTCTTTACTGTAACGCCTCTCTTGAAGAGGGTTGTTTTGGGTGTAATTCGTGATTGTTTTAATTTTTTTAATAATTTCTTGAAAATTCTTTATTTTCGCCTGTTTTTACTTTACCGTAAATCATAGTTAACAATTTCAATTTCTTGATATTAAGTAAGCACCTGCAGGGTACGCCATTGACTTTATTTCATTTCTTCTGCCTCCACTAACGTCAGCTATTCCTGACCATCGATATCTTCATAATTTTTCTCCAATGGATTTCACTTAAAAAGTCTCTAGCAGAAATTAAGCATTCAAACTTAAATACACAGTAAGCATCAAACGCTATTGCATTTTGTTGAACTTAGTCTTACGCCTCCCAGCCGGGCTAGGATGCGCACCACGAAATAATTCTTTCGACGTGTCAGAACGAGACTGCGTTATGGCTAAATATATATCTGTCACTTTATCACACGTCGAAAAGAGCGTTATTTTCGTGTCATTTCGTGGTCGTATGCTAAGCTAGCAATTCTCTTACTCGTAGATATATTAATTGCAGCGCGGTAAGTATATAAAGTAAACTGCTAGCATGCTGGGCACGCTGCCAACTATAATCCTACCGCTTAACTAAGTCCTAATCCTAGTCCGGGGACCCGCCTCCCGCACCTGTCTTAGTCCCCTTTGTCGTCTCCCCCGGCGCCCCTGTACCGCGGAGGCGAGGACTAAGTTAAGCGGTAGGATTATAACTAGCAGTGAGTTTGATAATTTAATTTTACATTATTTTTAGACCTTCAAGGGTCTGTGAATAATTCAATAGATTTTTATGTAGAATATTTTGTAGTACATATGTAGTTAACAAAGGCACTTGCCCAGCTAAATATATTGCAGTATTCTGTAAATATCTACTTTCCATAAACTTAAGAAGATTCTAACTTCATGCAAAGGACGATTCAAGTTAAATGAAGTAGGCACACTGGCACATACCATAAGCATTTAAACACGGAAGTAGCACATCCTACTATGTATTGGGAGAGCGTAGAGAAAACTTAGTTCGCGTTTGATTTTAGCTTTACTTACAAAGTTCGACCCGCTCCAAAAGTGTGGACACGCTCTCCTTTACCGGGGGACCCTTGAAAAGGTCTTTATCGGTCCATAAAACTTCTTTTATGCTACACGAAGTTTCTGTAGCGAACGGCAAGTTGTTTGATGGTCACCCTCGAAAATAATTTTGTAAGCCCTCCTCCAGCGTCACCGATCGACTCAAGTTACTACCGATAAAATAAATTCTGTATAAAATAAATTCTGTTATGATCCCTTTTACTTTCTACAGGAACCTCTCAAAGAGAGTAATAATAGGATGATCGTAGAATAAATGTTTCTAATAAGTCGTCGTCTTTGGATTGAGCTTAAAAATAAATTCACGTTTTTTCGACGCCATTGAAGATTTAAAAGAGAGCGTTTTATGAATAAAGTTGTTCACAGTTCGTATCCGTGTTTAGCTAGTAGATATTAAAAAAAAACATTAATATGAGTTTTATTTCAATAATAATCATGGTTTAACATCGATTTGGTATTTTTATGTGGTTAAATCATCCTTTAAAAAAATGCCGTTACAGAAACCATCCTACTACATAAAATCAATGGACTAAAAATGCATAGAGCTATTACAACAAGAGGGATAATGTGGTCAATCGAGAAAATCTGAAGCAGATGAAGCGACAGCAACGCTAAAGCTCGAAACATAGTATCGGACGCGGCTTACAGACGCGACTGACAACCGTGACTTAGCATGGTGCACAGTCTTACTTTCATAGTCTAGGTCGCGGCTGTCAGTCGCGTCCAATAGTATGTTTCGAGCTTAACTCTCTGTGATCTGTGAAAAAATGGAAACCACAGACTAATACACAAATACATAGACATCACTACATAGTATAAAATAAAGTCGCTTCCCGCTTTCTGTCTGTCCCTATGTATACTTATATCTTTAAAATGACGCAACGGATTTTGATACGGTTTTTTTTTAAAGATAGAGTGATTCAAAAGGAAGGTTTATAATATGTATAATACACCTGTGCGAAGCCGGGGCGGGTCCCTAGTTTAAAAATAAAATGCTTAGAATATCTATAATTATTATACATATTTTACCAACGCATTTCGAATTACACCTACCTACAATACTTAAGTTACTATTTATTAATCTGTGACTTAAGTAGATTACATAGAACTAGGCAAGTAATGTAAGAAATCCGAGATGCCATAGATGCTCGTTCTAGTAATTTCTTTTCCATCATAACATAAAAGAAATTCATTACGAGAATTGATGTTTCTTATTTGCGGCGCGTTCTACGAAGAGGATTTTAGTTCGGTTCAACAAAAACATACCATTTTTATTTTATCCTCCTTTCAATGAGGAGTTCAAAACGTATTTGCTATATATTATTAGATATGGCATTGGCAACTTCTATTATGGCGAGAAAAAAAAACAGATAAATTTACTCAATCTGGACTTATGGGCAATACTTACCGCGGCAATCGATACTAATAAAATAAATAACAATAAGTATTGGCACAAACGTATAATTTTGAATGGAATGTGCCTTCCTGTAAGCTTAATAAATGCTAGAATTACAAAAGGTAGTTCAAAGTGTACCTCTAACTACTCATCGAACACCTAGACTCGCGAATCTTCATAAGCCTAAATATCTCGACTCGCCCTTGACCGATGTGGTTCTTTTTATACTATTATACTTATACACATATTTATTTATAGTCTTAAATTTAAGTTTTTTAACAATATTTATATAATAAAAAAAACAAAATACGATATACCCAACGACTCTGACATACCGAGGTACTTGTAGGTCTCGGCTTCGGAGAGAGACCTGATAGTCATCGTCTCAGAAAGTTGTAGATTCGGAGAATCCACAACTTTCCCTCGCTGTACATGCATGACCGCACACTTATCTACACCGAACTCCATCCTGATGGCCCTGCTAAAAACTTCAGTGGTTTTTAGCAGCTCCACCAGGTCTTGGTATTTCGGTGCAAACAGCTTTAGATCATCCATGTACAGCAGGTGATAGATAACTTCACCCTGTCTGCGAAACCGATAGCCTAGCTCTGAATTCCTCAGCAAAGTGCTGAGAGGATTCAGGGCCAGGCAGAACCACAATGGACTCAGACTGTCACCCTGGAATATTCCCCGCTCAATCCTTATCAAGTCTTGCGGGCCAACGGAGCCGTCTCCACCACCTGGTTGACGAAGGACCGTGGCCCATTGCCTTATGCATGACACTAAGAATGATTTTAGAGTTGTATCGATTTTATACAAGTCTAAAATCCTCTCGAGCCACGAATGAGGCACTGAGTCATAGGCCTTCTTATACTTATTATTATTATATTACTTGGGTCATTCTTTGGGACAGGGTTTTCAAGCGGCTTTACTTAAAAAAAATAGAAATCATAAAGTCAGCGAGCCAGTTTTTTTTTCAAGCAAAGCTTAAAACCTCTCTGAACTGGGAAACTGATTATTATTCAATTATCTTTATAAATAAATATGATAAAAAAATGAAATACCCCCATTCTTTGATTTTCGTGGAGTGTCCCAAGCCCCGATCTGATCACTTAGTGAATTTTATATTTTAAACTATACGCTACATGGTTACAAAAAAAATACCACTAAGTCCTAAGAAGTTTAAAATGCTATAAAAAATTAAACCATAGTTCTGAAAGAACTACATTGCCTACAAAAAAATTAAATGTAACTGTCCCGAGGTAGTTACTGATTTGCGTGGATTTTTATTATTTCACTAGTATATCTCTTAATTTGCGGCCTGATGTTGCGTGTCTTCTAATTCAAGTTATAACTAGTCGCGTTCCAACTGCCGGGTAGAGTAATTGAGTGATGGTGCGTCCAGTTTTAAAAAAAAAGAGGTAAGAACCTTGTTGCGTGGGTTTGGTTTCTCAAAACTTTGATTTGCGTGGTACAATTATCTCCGGTGTCTGTGATTTTATTTATTTAGTAAAATGTTGTAGCGAACAAATATGAAGTAACGTAATTTATATTCAAAACACAGTTTATTTGTTTAAAAGGTTTTTGTGTAAATAAATCCTTTAGGATTTATTTTGATTTTCGTGGTCGTGATCTGCGTGGTTTACGTGGTAGTTTTGACCCACGCAAATCAATTTTGCCCATCCATCCATCCATCCATCAGCCAAAGGACGTCCACTGCTGGAACATAGGCCTCCCCTATGGATCTAAATAAGACCGGTTGGAAGCGGCTTGCATCCAGCGCGATCCTGCGGTCTTAATGAGGTCATCTGTCTACCTTATGGGTGGACTACGCTGCGCTTGCCGGTACGTGGTCTCCACTCGAGAACTTTTTGGCTCCACCGGTCATCAGTCCTCCGCGCTATGTGCCCTGCCCATTGCTATTTCAACTTGCTGATCCGTTGGGCTATATCGGTAACTTTGGTTCTTCTACGAATCTCCTCATTCCTGATTCGATCCCGCAGAGAGACTCTGAGCATAGCTCTCTCCATAGCTCGTTGGGTTACTTGGAGCTTACTAATAAGTGAGAGACCACGTTTCTGTGCCATAAGTCATCACTGGCAACATACACTGGTCGAAAACTTTCGACTTGCGGCACTGAGGTATGTCGGACGAGAAGATGCTACTCAATTTTCCAAACGCTGCCCATCCGAGTTGGATTCGGCGATTGGCCTCTTTGTTGAAGTCGGACCTGCCTAACTGGACTACTTGTCCTAGGTAGACGTACGAGTCAACGACTTCAAGAACCGAGTTTCCAACAGAAATCGGGGTGTGTAAAACATGGGAATAACACATGACTTTCATCTTGTCCATGTTCATTTTAAAACCCACCTGTTGTGAAACCCGATTGAGGCCTTCGAGCATCGTGCTGAGCTCTTCCATCGATTTTGCCATGACCACTATATCGTCGGCAAGCCGAAGGTGAGTGAGATATTCGCCATTGATATCGATGCCGAATCCTTTCCATTCCAGGAGCTTGAAGGCGTTCTCCAAAGTAGTCGTAAACAGTTTTGGAGAAATTACGTCTCCCTGTCTTACGCCTCTTTTTAAAGGGATCGCCTTGGAGCTCTCTTCCTGTACTCGGACCGACATAGTGGCGTTATTATACAAGCACTTCAACACTTCGATGTACCGATAGTCAATACGGCATCGTTGGAGAGACTCGAGCACAGTCCATGTCTCGACCGAATCAATGGCTTTTTCATAGTCCACAAACGCTAAGCAAAGTGGCAGATTATACTCTTCGGTCTTCTGTATAACCTGCCGCAGCGTATGAATGTGGTTCATGGTGCAAAAGCCTTTTCGGAAACCGGCTTGTTCGCAAGGCTGAAAGTCATCAAGCCTGCGCTCGAGACGGTTCAAAAAGACCCTTGAAAACAGCTTATAAACATGGCTCAGAAGTGAGATGGGTCTGTAGTTCTTCAATAAGGTGTTGTCACCTTTCTTAAAAAAAAAAAAACAACACTACCACGCTTCTTTTCCATGCTTCTGGCGTGATGCCCTCGTGGACAACGGTGTTGAAAAGCTCCTAGAGGACTTTTAGTACCGGTGTTCCACCCGCTCTCAGCAGCTCTGATGTGATACCGTCATCACCCGGCGCCTTGTTGTTCTTAAGCTGATTCAGGGCCATTCTCTTCTCGTACAGCCTCATGTCCGGGATGTCTTGCTAAATTGCCCCACTCTCAGCTCATCATCGCTTCTTTTCCCCAACTTTGCGTTGAAATCCCCCATAACAACAGTAAAGTGGGTCTTATATGTATGTATGGCCTGACTTACGTCTTCATACATAGTCTCCACTTCGTCATCTGGGTGTGACGAGGTCGGTGCGTATACCTGAATGACCTTCAGCGAATACCTCTTGGATATTCTGAGTATTAGATATACAACCTTGCTCGACACACTTTCTAAGGTGATAACATTGTTAGCGAGGGACTTGTGAACGAGAAAACCGACACCACTTTGGGACCGCTGGTCACCTTCCCGGTAATAGATCAGGTTGCCGGATTTCAGAGTTATCGTGTCCTCCCCTTCTTTACGGACTTCTCTACGGGCTATTTCGAGTCATTTTGGGCCCGCAATTTTTTTAACGTCGCCTTCCCATCTTGTGTAGGATCTCCCTTTGTAGCGCTTACCTGGTGGTCCATTCCATGTCGTAACAGTTTTGGTCCATCTGCGGTCTACCAGGCGCGCTACATGCCCGGCCCATTTCCATTTTAATTTTTAAGCGTGGGATAGAGCATTTATTGCTTTGGTCTTGGATGTTATTTTCAAATGTCTAATCTTATTTTTTTATATTTTTTTTTTATGTTTAACATGCTGCGCTCCATTCCTCTTTGGCAAGTAGTTAATTTATTTTTAACTTTGTCAGTAAACTTCCATATTTGGCATGCATATGTGAGACAAGAGATAATACACGAGTCCATGACTTTTTTTGAGCTTTATAGGCATATCGCTTTTAAATATTTCTTTATACCTTCAATAACTGCTCCATGTTCTTTTGACTCTTCTCTCTACTTCCAGCTCATTATTATTTCTGTTGAATCCTACTTGTTTTCCCTGATAAATGTATTGCTCTACGTATTCAGGTATATGATTTCCAACAATTATGCTCGACTTGGTGTGATTTGACATAACTTTCATCTTCGAAATATTCATTTGTAGGCCTACTTTTCATGCTAGCATCATGTTTCAATCATATAATGTAGTTAGTTACTTGACTCTGAAAGCAACACTAAATCATGAGCAAATCTTAAGTGATTGAAATATTTGCCTTGAATATACAATCCTTGTTTTTTCCAGTCTAATAGATTCTAATATAGCTAGAAAAATTCTCGGAGAGATCGGGTCACGTTGTCTTACGCCTCTACCAACAGGGAAACTTGGGCCAATGGTTTCAAGCTTAACTCTTTCGGTGTATTTGTTTTAATACATGTACTGAATTTCCACATTTTGAGCTTCCAGAGTTTCCCATATGCTTTGGTGTAAAAATGCATCAAACAGGTTGATGTTGTTCCAACGTAGGTCTAACCCGTACTGTTACAAACCAAAAATTAATTGCTTCTCCAAAAGCATTAATAAAAAAATTTGATAAGCAGCTGATTCCCTACACGAATCACGTTTCAAATATAATATCACAGCACAAATACATCAAACAAATAAAATACAATCTGAAACAAGACGAATGCATAATCCATTGCAACTTTAGCGAGAATTACAATGAAAAATATTTAAGAGAAATCCAAGCCGTTCCCTATAGAGGTAGTAGAAATTGCTGACTCTGCACACTGTAGTTTTATACTACAAAAAAGATGGCAAAATGATAACGACACCTTTTTGCACAGTAAGCGAATCACTGCGACATGATGCACTTGCAATATGGGAGCATCTTCTGCCTATCCTAAAATTTTTGGAAGATAAAGCGCCACAAGTTGATGCTCTTTACTTTGTATCCAATTATCTTTCTGTACAATACAGAGATGAAACTTTGATTATCTAGCTTATACGTCAGAATAACATATAGGCTATAATTTATAAAGATATTGCGGGAAACGAAGTTCGCCGGGTCAGCTAGTAATAAATAATGTTGGACTGATTCTACTAAAACGGTATCTGCCTTAGTAAACTACCCATATTTTTGTTATTTTATAAAATGTTTTTTTAATTTGTGTATTTTTGTAATTTCTTTGACAAATAATAAATAATGTTGGTCTGATACTACTAAAAACGTTTTCTGCCTTAGTAACTTACCAATTTTTTACTTTATCATAACATAATAACTTTTTTTTCAATATGAAGGAACAGTAAGTAACTCATCTGAGAAAGTCAAATTAAAATTATCATTTTCGTGGGGTGTATTTTGATTTGCGTGGCCTCCATTTTTTTAACCCCGATTATCTCTGTAAGTATATGGCTCTTTGAGGTGCCTCTTCTATAAAACATATTCATTTTACATATATTTTTAGATTCTGACTAGAAATTGAAAAAAAAATTGAATTCGAAAATTGCCACGAAAGTCACCAAAGAACGACTTACTCGAAGAAACACCCACTTACTACTATTATAATATTTATTACTATTATACTTATTATATTATTATTTTATACTTATAAAATGTGTGAAAACCACATTGATTTGGTTCTTACTCGCAAATCCTTTTAGGACTTAGATACTAAATAACCTTGACAAATATTATCAAAATCGGCAGAGAAACACCTGGAAAATACTCTCCCAATCGAAAATCGCCGATGACGAAAAGTTACCAAGTTTCGTCGGGATTCATTGACAAATGCGACCTGTAGATGAAAATTGAAAACCAACATCCAGAAATCGCCGCGTTAGAACAAAGAACGCTCTTACTCCGTTCGCTCAATTAATTAGTGTATCATTGTAATACCTACTCATTATTATAACCAAGTTTGAGATTAAAATTAACCCTGAAACTCTGCTTTAACATGTTTTTACCGACTTCCAAGAAGAAGGAGGTACTATGTTTGTATTTGTTGTGTACTCGTATGTTCGTCGATATTTTTACCTGTTTAAAAAAATCTTTTTTAGTTCGAAAGAATATATGTACTACCGAGTGGGTCCCATTTAAATTTAATTGAAACCGGCTTAGCCGTTTTTGGTAAATCAACAAAAATGTTAATGGATGTAACATCGATTCAAGCAAATTATTCAAATTTTGTACACGGTAGAAGTCGGTGTTGCGATTTTATGCGAAAGATAATTAGTAATCAGATTTTTGTGCTGCTCTCCGGCTATACCGTATCTATTAAGTATGTATACAGAAAGTCATTGACTAGAACAGAATGGGCGCATTTGGAAGTATTTCACAGGCAGTGATTTTTCGTGAATGATTTTTGTGTCGTTCGGAGTGAGGAGGCGTAGAGCGCGGCTGGAACCGATTTCGTGGTCGGCTGGCTGCCACACACCGCTGCGCTGCGACAATGGCCGTCGGAGCACTGCCCTCCTGTCTGTTGTTTCGTCAAAGGCGCACTAACTTCTCATTGTTTTGGATTAATCACGCGGAGAATCCGATCCTCCACTCTCCTTCCCTATAATCACAGCATGCTGATACTATAATGTATTTACTACTACGAATATTACCTCAGCTTTGAGTAAAATTAAATTTAATATTACACAGGTTTTATAAATTCTGGGCGCATCTACGAGTAGACCTTATGAATAAGCTCAAGATACTATGGAGAAAGCTATGCTTGGTGTCTCTCTGCGAGATCGAATCAGAAATGTGACAGACATAGTTCGAAGAACGGATGGCTGATGGGGCCGTAAAGTTCTCGAATTGAGACCACGGACCAGCAAGTGCAGCGTAGGACGTCCACCGACTAAGTGAACTGACGATATAATAAAGATCGCAGGTACGCGCTGGATGCAGGTCACTTCCAACCGGCCTTATTGGAAATTCATGGTGAGGCCTGTGTCTAGCAGTGGACATTCTACGGCTGATGAATGGATGGATGATGACAAAACTTTTCAGGTAAATAGTTTTGTAGAATGTATAACAATTTTAAAAATTTCAGCTCTATAATTAATTTCCCTCATGTAATGGCAGAAATCCATCACATTAATTATACAGACAAACAGACATACGGCAGCGTAGAAATAATAGGATCCGTATAGATGAACTTTAGGGAACAGAAAAGGCAAAAGGGCGGTCAATTTGTTTTACATTAGAGATATTTAAATTAGCTGAGTACGATTTTTACAATAATCCGATCCCGAATATCGATGGAAGTAAGAAAGGTCGGTCATGTCTTTTCGATAATGTTGAAATACCTAAATTCATACACGTACAACTACAACCTGCTAGCTCAGCATGTGATCACAAACAGCCACGAAAAGAACTATTTTCGACGTGTGAAAAAGTGACAGATATATACTTCGCCATAACTCTGTCTCGTTCTGACACGTCGAAAGATTTTTTTGTGGTGCGCGTACTAGCCCGGCTGAAGTATTTTTTGAATTCGCAGTTGCCCAGTATAAGCAGGAAGATATCGCCCTTGTAAGTATTTATATACTTAGCAATATCTACGTACACTTATTATATGAGTAAGGAAGTTCGTATGTATAGGCCACTGGAAGTCAGAGTTTTTAAGCCGCCTAAAGGCTTCTAACATTATACATGGTGTAAATATATTATAAATTAATAGATTAATTGACTACCTAGATGTTTCGAAGCAGTCATCAAAGTTAAACAGCGCTCGGTACGATCAGTCTTCGGATGGGTGACCGCGGGAGGTATTTACAACTGAGCCCTGCCGTGGCTCGTATAACAGGTTAAATCGTGGGTCTTGGTTCTTTTGACCGTTTAGCCATGTCAGAGGCCTTAGAAACTCTGACACGAAGGCTTATACCTATGACCTTTTTTTAGGATTCCGTACCCAAAGGGTAAAAACGGAAACATATTACTAAAACTCCGCTGTCCGTCCGTCTGTCTGTCTGTCACCAGGCTGTATCTCAGGAACGGTGATAACAAGAACGTAGAAATTTTCATAGATGATGTACTATTTCTATTGCCGCTATAACAACAAATACTAAAAACAGAAAAAAAATATTTAAGGGGTCCTATACAACATACCTGAATTTTAAGCCGTTTTATGCTCGCTATTGATAACGGAACAGGTAGGTTTGAAATTGCCACAGAATATTTAGTTAAACATTTACTTTAAAAATAAATAATGAAATTAAAATAAAGTAAATGTTTAAGGGGGTTTCCCATACAAGAAACGTGATTTTTGCTCGATATTAATGACGGCAACAGGAAGTAAGTTTGAAATATTCACAAAATATTAATATTAAAATAAAAAATATAGAGGGCTACCCGGTACTATACGGTACGGAACCCTTTGTGCGTGAGTCCAACTCGCACTTGGTCGTTTATTTTATTGTACATACTTAGTCGACATAATACCTATAGGTAAGTATAAGTCGGTACTCGTATTATGTCACAGACAGAACAAAAAAGTCTCTCTCCGTAATCATCTCTCGAGAAACAATGACTGTTAATAAAAAGTTTTCCGCCTCAGCAGATGTTGTCAATAAAAACATCTTTTAGATTTCCATGACAAAGCTTTTTAGTGAAGAAAATGAAACGCTCCTTTAGAGACAGACTTTACGATTGCCCCATGCCTCTGTGAATCTTTTATTTATTCGGAACTTTGGTTTCAAGCACGGTTTCTTTTATATACCTACGTTTCTTCATTAGATCTTAGAACATTGTTATATTATTATGTAGAGACAGTTTGAACGCTTTTGGCCCTACTTGTCAATATCAAAAATTAAGTGTTTCATGTTAATAACTCTTTTATCATTATACCTACTTATCGTCAACTTGTATGTACTACGACCCAGGCGATATTAAGCAAAAGGTAGCAATCATTTTATTAATAAGTTAACGTAAAACCTACAACTAACCTATAACCGTTTTTCCACAAAAGATTTATGCGCGCCTTGTTAGGCATTGTTTAGCGGTACAAATTGCATGATTAAACAGTGTTTAAAATGTGTTTAATTCTTCTGTGGTAAGGCGGCAAGAGGTCTATTCCTTTGTTATTGGTGGTCCCATAGAAAAAAGTCATCGCCTTTCTACAAAATGTTTTGAACAGATAAATAAAATTATTTGTTTACATTAATTCATTTGTTAAAACTATTTTTACGTTTTTTGTGTTAAATTAATTGGTACGTATTGAATTATTTTTTTATTTTGGTCAATACTTTTGCATCTACTTAACAAATGAATGGTCTAAATGATTTAACTAAGATTTGCATTTTGTTTTTAAACTTTCGCGATTTGAACACATTATTATTTTATACTACGGGACTAATCGCGCACTAAAATTACGAGATAAATAAATACCTCCTCATCCCGTAGTATAAAATAACAATAAGATTTGCATGACATGTAATTTTTAAAACCAAATTAACATGTTTATGTGTTTATCTGTTGGGGATATTTGAGTAGCGGGATATAAATCTCTCATATATCCCGTTTCTACATCTATCAGTCAAACAAAACTCGTTACCAAAGAGAAACAAAAGAAGTTGTCAAAATCTCTTTAATTGAAGTTAATATAATGTATAATATAGTTATATCTAGGTGTTGGTTACCGATCATCGAAGTTAAGCAACGTTCGGCGCGGTCAGTGTTCGGATGGGTGACCGCGGGCGGTATTTAAACTGAGCACTACCGTAGCTTGGATGACACGTCAAATTGTATGTTTTAACCGTTTGTTGATGTCAGAGGCCATCAGGCGGCTTAAAAACTCTGAAATCAGGGCTAACCACCCGGCCTAAATGAACTTACTTAGGTACTTACTTTTATATAGCGTAGTGAGAAACAGAAAGGGCCCGATAGGTTTATAAGGAGTATTTAGGGACGGCTGGCGTGATATTGTCTGCTCTAAGTGTAAATTTAATTAATTACTTTTGGACTGCGGTTACCGCAGCCGACGCCGCGCCGTCGAGAAGTGAGTAAGTAAGCAAAATTCCGCCAACACACTTGGCACGCCAAAGATATTTTATTTAAAGACACGTTATAAGACACGAAAAACTGCTATTGAATACTTTAGCATATTAATAATTTAAATAATGTAATTAAATTTCTTAATTTTCTAATCCTTTACTATCATAGTGAAATTTGTGTATTCTGGAATGTATCAGATGAATAGAAAGAGAAAAAAAGCTTTGCTAAAAGTAAAACTTAAAACAAAACCTGCCGAGCCGTGTGTCTTAAGTACCTAGGTATCCGGCAGAATCTTAGGATAGAGAGTAAGCTTCCGCCATATTCCTAGCATTTTTTCTATTTATCAGCCGTAGGTTTCTAATAAAACCAGTTGAAATTGGCTTGCATCTAACACAATCTTGCAGTCTTAACTATTAATCCACGTCGTCGATGGATGTTCTACAGTGCGCTACCAGTTTGCGGCCCCATTCGAATAAGGTCATACATTCCTTATAAAAAGGAATTGTCTGTAAATACGGTTTACGGACTATGTTACATGATAACGTCATATGCCTCACAAAGCTAATGCTTAGGCCGATCGTGCCTCTCTATCGATTGTTCCGTGCTCTCACTTGCACTCTCGGCTCAGGCGGAACGAAAAAATGAGTCATGCAAACAACATAATATCCAAATATTTACATAAATCATACTTCATTTTCACTGAGCACTGTTTTACCTTACTTCTATCTTAAAACTTTATTTATACAATAATAATTAATGCACGTTTCAAAATATTAATACTTATTACGTCAAAATTTTTTTACTTGAATGCTTGTCTCAAAAATAGCAGCGAGTTACACGTTAACTTAACGTATCTTCAGTTAAATATCTTTGCCCACCGTGGCTGGAACACTTTGACATCGATACTTGGCAATTTGTTCGCTCAGGCGTGTGGAAACAATGCTAGAGAGGGAATTTTGTTAATTAATAATAGTTGTGGAAACAGTGTAATATGTTGTCTTCTCTGAACGCCGTGCCGCCTTGATCTAGGGCCCGTGTCAAAACTCTTAACGAAACACGAGCTGAGCTAGGCAACAAATTACACCAGATTCTGTGAGCCAAATTAAGGTTCATATTGAGCCTTGCGTGTGAGGATTAATTACTTTCTCTGCAACTACTTACTTGTTAATAGACAACTATGTTTTATTGTTAAACTGTACTTACTAGATAACTCGTCATAATATGTAGAAGATTTTTAAAAGTAGAAGTTTTAAACTACTCTATAATTTTATATTGGTAATACGAAAGGCGGTGATAACGTGAAATACGGCCTGAAGTCATGAGTATTAGTAATGCACAATACTTAATTAATATACATTATAAATTATTCAAATATACATTTTATTTTATACTTATCAAGCAGTAAAAGTATTGTGTATTAATTATAATTATTGATATGTAATACTTTCAATTAATTCAATGTATTGTATAACTTAAAAAAACATCAAAACTTAAATCTAAAATAAATTATTTTTTATAAGGTATTAAATTTACATTATTAATAAAATAAGGTATTAAATTTACATTATTAATAAAAAAACTGCTTAATTACTTTCAAAATATCATATTAATATTCAACTACATATATCTGAATGAAAATCATATATATCCGCTTAAATATATATATCTGCATCAAAAGAGCTTCACAGTCGATTAAAAAGCAACTTATATACCCATATTCAGTGCTTATACTTTTATGTAGCCGTGGATAATGATGATAACGAGCATCAGAGAGTACGGCCATAATAAATCACTAAACAACGCTGTGTGGGCTAATGTATTCCGGGCTTCAAAGGTGCTGTCTATTATCCGCAGCTTACCTCGGCTGCGTCGCTTGAAAGTTTGATTACTAGGCGAAATTAAGCGATCTACGACATTAAATTGTCATTAGTGAGGCATCCAGTGGATGTCTCATTAACTACGCTTCTAATGAGTGATTTACGCTAACTGGAGTGTGGTGTGTCACATTCGCCGGTGAGGTGATGTATGTCCGCGCCACACGATTAATGCCTCTCCTGGCTCAGAACCGAGCGACCTGTAATAAGAGCGCTTTCAGCCGTGAAGTACAGCTACACGCCGCCGTTACCCAAATTGACGATTTACCTTCCCTCCTTATACGCGGAGAAATCACGAAATCTTTCGAGTGGTTTATTTTTCGGAGCAGATTTGGCGCTGATAAAATTCGTGCCGCAGAACCTGACTTCCCGTACGTGGCATTCTGCGAATCACGACACGAGTGTCAAATCGGAAGCTGCTAGACATTACACCGCGACATGTTTTCAAGGCTCCGGTTGAATTTGGTTCGATCCGAATATAGACATTATCGAATCATACGCAATGGGGGTTTGGTCGTGAATCACGAGTCGTCAAGGAGAATTCGAATGTAATGGAGGTACGGTTCAGCGCGCCCGCCGATAATGAGCGTGGATACGGCGACGTCGCACGACACGCCGCTTTCGGAATAATTCACCGAACAAACGGTAAAAAATATGTGAACAAATTTCATCCGAGTTGTTATAATTCGTGCGTAAGCTCCGCCGCTCGCTGCGACAGCCAGCCCCGATATATCACGGCGCCGCGCTACACCCTCTTTCACCTACAAGATTCCTCCAGATGGATGGTTAGGTAGTTTTCATAATATCCGCAAACTATTTTATTTATTGAGGCCAGAACATCTACGCTATTTTTTCAAGGGCAAGCACCTTTTTTCCCGTATTGAATGGGACGGAAATCACTCACATTATGTATGACTTAGGTACTATAATTTTACGGATTGCTAAAGTTAAAGTTCTCGAACTGTGACCGCGTGCTAGCAAGCGCAGCATAATATGTCCACTGACAAAGCAGACTGAATAATTTCATCAAAATCACCGGAAATGGCTGGACGCAAGACTCTTCCGACCGGTCCTATTATAAATCCGTAGGGACCTATATCCAGCAACAGACCAAGCTTACGACTAATTTGACGATGATGATGAATCATTGGACTAAAAATTACTCATATCCATGACTTAGGTACCTACTACCAATTTGCGACACTACTTACATAAGTCATGATACAGATACATAGAATGAACACTCAAAATCCGTTTAAATATAAGTAGTCCCAGTTGAAGCGCACATTCGTATTCAAAGTTTGTAAACTCTCAAGAAGTTTGGGCTCGAGAGGCATGGAGATGTCAAATCCGATACCGTGACAACTGTGAAGTCGAGCGTGAAGCCAAAGACAGATTGTGGACGAAAAAACACGGACACCAAACTCTAAAGAAGCCGGTTCCACTATTATTAGGCTGATTCGAGTGATGGACTTGGTTTCCGTGACATTTTCGATTAAAAAGATGGATTTTAACATCGACAATTTGATAAGTAGCTTTCTTAGATTCCGCAACTACAAGTAAAAATGTTAGATACATAGTCTAGTCCGTCTACGCTTCGAAGTGCCTGTGGTGAATCTAATATTATAGAGGCACTATAGCCGTATGATGTTATGATCTAAAGACTTTCTTAACGAAACTTAATGTCCTTAAAAATCTGGGTATCCTAGGTAATATCTATATTTTTGACCGCCGCAACGGAGGAGGTAAGTACTCAATTCGACGCGTATATATTTTTATGTATAACCACGCATAACTTTTTAAACAGTGGTTCGATTTTGATAATTATTTTTTATTGGAAAGAGTATACTTCGAAATTGGCCTCATTTAAATTTTATCGAAATCGGCTGAGCCATTTTTGATAAATGTGAAATGTATATGTGAAAAATGCTACATCGATCCGTGCGAACTATTCGCGAATTCTGTACACAGTTTAAGTCGGTCATGCCATTTTTTGCGAAAAATAATTTATTACATTGACAGTATTGATAGAGTACTAGGTAACATTTGATAAGCCGTAGCGACCTAGATGTAGTGACACCCGCCTTGCAATCGTGAGGTCGTGGTTTCGAATCCCGATCCCGTACCAATAAATTCTTTAGAATTTATGTACGGAATTTCACACCACTGGCTTTTCGGTGAAGGAAAACACCGTGAGGCAATCTGCATACTTCCGTACAAGAAATTCTATGGCGTATTCGAATCCACCAACCCGCACTGGGCCAGCGTGGTGGATATGGCCCAATCACCCTTCGTGGGTAGGCCTACGTCCTGCAGTGGACTATTAAAAGGCTGATACAGTACAGTACTTGGTAACAATAAGCGGTGTAGGTCCCGGCACGTAAGTTGAACAAAAAATATCACTCTCTCCCTTTCGTTAGCAGAGAAAACAAAAGAGAGGTAGCTATGGTTTAACGTTCAAGTTGTTTGCCGGCTACTATACTTCATCGGAATAAATGTACCTACAGAAATTTTACTTAGGTATTAGGAATTATTGTTTATTTTTTATATTGAACATAGAAATGGACTTTAATTTCGTCTACAAATAATTTTAATAGCGTTAATGACGTATGTAGAAAGTTTTAAGCAAAAGCTAAGCAAAACCCAATGACTTTATATATAAACTGAGGAAACGCGTAAAATAATATCGCGACATATTAACATTTTCAAAGCTATTTTTGTTCATATCCTTAAATAAAGCTGGCAATGTTTGAAAATGGAAATGAATTCAGTTCCTTGCCTTAAACATAGGTAATGTTAAATTATTACCAAAAGTACAAAAATAAAACAATCTTTATTTAGATCAAGTGGATTATTTTAAGGTTAACTTATTATACCATTTCTAAATTCACACGATGATTACTAATATAATGCAAAAGTTATTAAAACAACCGACGAACAACAAAAATAGTAAAAATCATGAGTCAATAAAATAATGTATATCTAATTGATAAAAATATTACTGTAAGTGCTACTGAACGCTGAAAACGCCTGAAATCATTTTATCATAACAATAGATCACTTATTGCACTGTAGAGCCGACAAAAGTCAAACAAAGCTATTATAAAGAACACAATACAAAAGAAGAAGAGATTACGAAGCAACTGAAACGATCAGAGATTTTATTGACTTTTATTATAACTTTCATCAAGAGCAATCTGACGGATTTTGTCGTGTGGCGAGACGGGAGCTTATGTTAAGAATATCAAAAGGCAAGCCTTGGGGCTTACCATACTTATCAAGTACCCGCACCCTAATATAGCCCTTGTAATATTCCATAATCCTACCTTTTGCGGTAAATCTATAAAGCTTCAATTATTATTTCAGTTAGGTTGTTGCAAAAGCCGCGGTTGTGGAATTTCTGATTTGGACAAGACAAGCTTCGTTTATAGTTATATATAAGGTTATTATCAATTAGAATGTTTTTAAGGACATATTTTCTTCATAATATTGTATAACATTGTAGAACAAAAGTTGTTTCTAAAACGTTTCCTTAATCTCAACATTATTTTAAAAAAATTATAGTGAAAAAAATTTATTTAAAAGTGATATATACTCGCATTTATAATAGTTAATAAATAATTGTTATTTCCATAACTAACTAATATTTACACTTGATTGCATATTCACACAGTAGGCCCGATTATAGAAGCGCCATTTTAAATTTAATAGCAACGTAAAAAGCGATCTCTCTATCGAATGCCTATAGTAAAAAAGAAACAGAACTATACTTTTTAGCTATTATAATTACGATGGCGCCTCTGTAATCGGGCGTAGTATCTCCTTTGAAGTCCAAGTCTCGCGGGTGACGGCAAGTGCGCTTTTTACATAGAGTCAATTATGTTCAGAACGGTCAAATATTATAGAACATATTAACAATACAAAAGACAGAACATGTTACAAGAGCCCCTACTCAGCAGAGTTATAGAACTCGCCTGAATCATTGGCTTGTTGAGCAAGCCTTCTATCATTTTAATGATTTTTATAAATATATAAAGTAATAATGTATAATTAATATTACCAAACAGGTATGAAGTAATGTTAATAATTGAATTTTATTACATATGACTTACAAATGTGTACAATGAATTACTCGTATGTTGACATGTAAATTAATTTTATGAAATAAACGAATATGAATAACATGAATATTTTTTTAATATTGTATGGAAGAATATAAATACGAATTTTCAGAAGTCGTAGAACAAAATATTTTTGTTTTGTTATGCAGAATATGGATGCTAATTGATTACCAGTAACCCTGTATAATGTGTATATCTATGGTTTTGTAATAAATTGTTGGTTTAATACATTTTTGGTATTATTATTTACAGACTATACGGGTACCTAACATTTCCACACAACACATGGCAACACTGTTGTTTGTTGTTGTTGTTATTTGCTCTGTATTGTATTGCACGGTTAAACATAAGCTTTTGAACAACTCATTACGTGGAAAGATTACACAATAGTCTACCGTTTTGGTCTAATATTTTGTACTTAGGTAGGTACATTTATAGGATTTTTGACCGACGAAACGGAGAAGGTACCTACTCAATTCGACGCGTTTATTTCTTTTTTTAGGGTTCCATACCTCAAAAAACAAAACCCTTATAGGATCACTTTGTTGTCCGTCTGTCCGTCTGTGTGTATGTCAAGACTCTTTATCTCGGGAACGAGTAAAGATATCGAGTTGAAATTTAAACTGTATACGTATATCTACAGTCTCTTGCAGTTGTGTAAAAGAAAAACTTCTCAGTTATATATAAGTTAGAGCCGTTTATGCCGTAAAAAACTGCATATTTCGACACTCACAAAAATCAAAACCTACAGGGTATTTCCCTTTGACATAGAACTATGAAATTTGGCGAGATGCATTGTCTCAGAGTACACATATAGGAATAAATCTGAAAACTGTACATTTTTATTTAAATCACAAAAAATATGGGTTCAAAATTCAAAGTGAGTAAATCGTATCATGTAAGGTATCATATTAATATTAATAAGGTATATAAGGAACTTCATTAGCACATGCTAAAACAGGTTTTTAATTATTTTAACAACGTGTAATTACGATGTAAAAGGAAATTGTGGATGGTATAGAGATTTTAACAACTTACTTCCCAATTTTGTGAAATTTTCTGGAATTGTGCGGAACCCTAGATGTGCGAGTCTGACTCGCACTTGTCCGGTTTTTTAGTACTCAAATGAATACCACGTATTGGCAAATCCTTGTTTCGAATAAATATTTAGTGTATTTCCGCTTTGTCTGTCTGTAGGATTTGAAGATGAACTTCCGTAAAGTAACGCCTGATTCAATAAACTAACGTACATATTGGCAAGATCACTTTTAGACACTCTGGGACCGAAAAGAAAAACTTCTCAGTTATCGTTCAAAAAAGTTAGAGCCGTTAATGTCGTAAAAAACCGCATATTTCGACACTCACAAAAATCAAAACCTACAGGGTACTTACTTCCCATTGACATAGAAAGAACTATGAAATTTGGCGACAAGCATTGTCTCAGAGTACACATATAGGGATAAATCTGAAATTTGTACATTTTTATTTGAATCACAAAATATAGGGCCTCAAAATTCACAAAATATGGGTTCAAAATTCAAATTGAGTAAATCGCATCATCTAAGGTATCATATAAAAAAGCTTCATCAGCACATGCTAAAACAGGTTTTTAATTATTTTAAAAATGTGTAATTTTCGATGTACGACGAGAAAAGTGAAAAAAAAAATTGTCTATGGTTATAGTGTAGAGATTTAAACAACTTACTTCCCAATTTTGTGAAATTTTCTGGATTTGTACGGAGCCCTCGATGTGCAAGCCTGACTCGCACTTGACCGATTTTTTTAATGTGTAACCACACATTACTTTTTACATAGTAGTCAGATTTCAATAATTCTTTTTTATAGAGTATACTTCGAAATTGGTCCCATTTAAATTTTATTGAAATCGGCTGAGCCATTTTTGATAAATCAACAATAATGTGAAAAATGCTACATCGATCTGTGTGAAATAATCGCGAATTCTGTACACGGTTGAAGTCGTTCATGCCATTTTTTGCGAAAAATAATTATTAAATTTTACCATTGTCACGTTTTATCTCAAGAAAATATTTTTTCTTATTCACCCAATCAGATCAGTCACCTAGATGTGTTTGTTGGTTTATTATATATAAGTAACCTTGACAATCTACGACCACATCATCGACTTAGTATTTTTCCTGGAAATGCGTCACATGAATAAATTCCGAACGAAATACACTTAGTGCAAAAATTTCTGATATAGACTTCTCTCTGATTTTGACACAGAGCCACCTCCTGAAACTCCTAAAAAAACGCAGCTAGGTTTTTAAAAAGCTCGTAATAATATCATTAGGTTGAAAACGATATTTTTTTATTTCGTAAGCTGGTCACGATTGGGAGTATAAAAGTAACTGTTGATTCCTCTGAACGTTTCTCTCTATTAAACGGTAGTTTGGAGGCGCACGCCTGCCTTGTGTCTAGCGATCTATTTATCTAACTACCCTCTTTATGGTTTCCCCGAACCGTGGGTAATGTTCACGGTCGTATTCTTTATATCTCAGAAATACCTAGACGTGAGTGATAATCGCAAGAGCACCCATGAGACAGTTACGATAACAAAATGCCAAATAAAATGTGAGCCTGAACTCCTACAACATTCATGATTACTGACATGAAATACGCATAAAAGAGAAATATCATATAATATCTTCTCCTATATTTCGACGAGAATTATGCATGCGCGTGTTGGTCCAAAAACTAGGCATACATTAAAATGCACGTGACTACAATTTAAGGTTTTTTTTATGATTTTGTTACACTATAAATTCTGTTCAGCACTAAATTGAAAATATGTTGAAAACTTCATCGTCTTTTTCATATTTAAAAGGCTAAAGCTGGAAACATACTATCGGACGCGGCTTACGGACGCGACTGACAGCCGTGACCTAGATTATGAAAGTAGACTGAGCCGTGCGGACATTATCGGACATAAGTCGCGGACGTCACCTTCGGACGACCTTGAGCGCTCGGACGTCCGAGAGCGATCTGGCACACCGGATGTTATAAGACTGTGCACATTGTTAAGTCGCGGCTGTCAGTCGCGTCCGTCAGCCGCATCTTATAGTATGTTTCCGGCTTTACATTTTTATTTTCTTTGCTTAAAATGTCTTAAGTGGTATACATTTATGTACATAGATACATAACAAGGGTAATAAGGTATTTGTATCTTACATAATACCCATACACTTGAAGTATTTAACGACCTGTTTCGAGAAATGAGAAACAACACGAGAATATCATTGTATTACATATGTAATAAATCAACTTTTACTTTGAGGTTGAAATTGCGAAGTGATGAATTTCTGAATTCTACGTATAGAAATAATTTAGCTAGCTCTACCGTGAATAACACAAAGAAAACCTTTCAAATAGGCTATAGATAGATCACACGACTGAATAGCGTTAATACTCACAGCACAAAATACCTAGTTCTATATTGTTTTACTTCGCCAGTTGTTGTACAATGACCTGCGATACCCGAACTATATTGATAACGAGAAATACCAGGAGCCCTATTTGTGAAACGTTAGAATCATTTCTATCGTGCTCAAAGGATCGCATGGTATGATTTCCTGTTCGTGCAAGCATATTTTTTTGAAATGAAATGAGATGAAATTAATTTATTTGAGATAATGTAGTACATAAAAGGCGTTATTAGTTACTTGTTATACAAGAGTGCAAAGTTGATTTTTTACCGCGTGCTCAATTTTGATGACCGAGCAAGCAAAGCATTCTAAAATAAACAAATAGAATCCTGGGCGTTAGCGAAGGAATCAAAAGAGCATCAGGCAAAAAATCTTTGCACTCGAGTGCAACACATTCATCCCACCTCAGAGAGGAAATGACTAAAGTTTTTTTTTTTTTTATTTCGAATAGGTTCGCGTTTGACTACACACTGCCTGATGTTAAGCAGATGTGTAGCACGCTTACCTAGAAGATACCTATTTACTCGGGATTTGACCCACGTTGTACTTTAACGGGAAGACAGACCCAGGCAAAGCGTTCCACATTCCGGCTGTTCGTATGACGTCGTCTACATACCGCACTATTTTAAATACTTCTTGCGTTGAGAGAGACTGCTCATTTGCGCACTATTAACAGTTTCAATCAATTCTGTTGGCATCAAATAAATTTCCTCGTCGCTAGAATCACTCATTTTAGGTTTTTCACTTGTTTTCAAGTTTCTTATTTTAACATATAAGGTTTTAACAATACAACATGCATGTAAAGAAAATGGCGCGTGCAAAGCAAATTAAAAAAGTACAGCAAGAAGGTTCCGTCCGAGTCTAAGTTTTGAACAATTAAAAAAGGTTGTATGATACATTCGTCACCATGAAGGTAGAAGTAAATAGGTTTAATAATGTTTTGCATTCACAAACTTAGTGCACACGATGTTCTTAATTCAACTTTACCCTCTAGCGGATAAAAACGGCTTTTGCAATCAGATTTCGAAGAGCAATAATATTGTTTCCGAGTTGGGGGAATGAATAATATTTTACTTACATCTTCTCATTTTTGACGTACAAATGTTTTTAAAGGAAAATATGCTATTCATTTATTTTCATATGGCCACAAAAGCTTTAAGGATACAAAATAGCCACCCTGCCTACACTAAATTCCTTACCTACTTGTATAATAAAACATATATCTCAGAAGCAGAACTATTTATTGAGCACTACAATACACTTATGCTAGCACTTACATTAGAAAATCACCGAGTCCACAGTCAGTAACGCACTCTGCGGTACCCCCACGAACAGTTCTGATGTCTGCTACGAACGCACGACTATTCGCTCTCGCTGCTCGCCACCGAATGCCCCCATCCTCGACAAACATAATGGCGGGCGACCGAGCCATAGACAATAATATTTCGTTCAAAGACCCGATGAACGATTCAACTCAATCCGAAACATAACACAGACAATATTTCGATAGAAAATCCGATGAACGATTCAACTCGATTCGAAACCTAACACTCGACCATTCTGACCTCGTGCATGTCCTCATGCACGGAATCAGAACGCTCGTGCATAACCTAACACTCGGTTGCAGCAGGCATCAGAACTAGATACAATAATCGATAACTAAATTAATAGAGAAAATCATTAAACAACATCATTGATACAAAACATAATTGATAATTTACTACAGTTTAACAACAAATAATTTAATTTAGTGTACATTGCAGAGGCTAATTACTGAGAAAAAATGTTATAAGCCAAATGAATAATAACAATTTGAGTTTTCTCAATTTTCAGTGAACTTACGCTACTTACGTTATGATCTATCGTTCTAAGTGTCTATCTATTAACGAATGCACGGTTACAGTAAATTTTATTATATCTAGATGTTTCAGTCTAATGGTGTTTGTGAACCATTCTTTCTCACAAACAACATATTTGGCGTCCGTGAACCTTCCCTTCTCATGAACGCCAATCACTTATAACTATATGTGTCTGTGAACCCTTCCTTCTCACAGACACTATATTGATGTCCATGAACCCTTCCTTCTCATGGACACCACTCACTTATATCTATCGGTGCCTTGAACCATCCCTTCTCAAATACACCGTATTACCATAATAGCCTGGTTTACTGTAATCCAATCTCACTTAAGACATCAATAAATAATTGATAATTTACGATAGATAATAATAGCTAATTAAATTACAATAATACATTAATTTAGATAATTTGTAACCAAAATCATAATAGGTAAATTGCCTAATATATGTTATTCGTCAACACAATTGTCGCTTTCCTCATGAATACTGTCCGTTTTTTCACTATCGTCATCATCATTTAAACTAAGAGCCGTCACATTAATCCAAGGTAACATCCGGTCAGAGGCGACAGTAGTTTTACGTTTGTTTTTCGTTGTACTCAACCCTGGAACAGCAACCAAGCGATACCTATCATTACCCAGGACATCAGACACCCTATATGGCCCTACATAAGCTGGCAGTAGCTTCTTGCTTTGTCCATCGTTGCTAACAGACGTTTTGGTAATCTTAACTAACTCACCCTCGCTATATATTCGAGCAGGGCGTCGGTTTTTGTTATAATATTGTCTCTGTTTCTCCTGTTCTTCATCTATTTTATCTTTAACCGCTTCTCTTATTGTTTCAACATCTTCCTTCTCTCGCGTTTCATATATAAGCTCATTTAACTTCGGATCGATTTCGGAATTCATCTGTACTCCAAACATGACCTCTGCCGGTGTCCTTCCCGTAGTTTTCTGGCGTGTATTGTTCATGCCCCATTGAACCCTACCTACTTTATCATCCCAGCACCTGTCGTCAAAATTTAAGTTTTGGGCAGTGAGCGAATTGAGGATTGTACGATTGTACCGCTCAACCTGTCCGTTCGACCTAGGGCTTGCGACTGCATTTAGAACGTGTCGAATGCCCTTATCAGAACAGAACCGTTTGAAGGCGTGCGACGTGAAACACGCTCCTCGGTCACTGATTAGTCGATCGGGGTTTCGGAAAGTATAAAAGATTTCTTCCAAGGTTCGAATTGTAGTAAGGGCCTTAGTATTACGTACCGGTTTCACAAAAGCAAATTTGGTAAACGCATCGATGATTACCAAGAGATACGAATTGCCTCTCTTGGAACGCACAAATGGTCCCAAATGGTCAACATGTAATGTGTGAAAGGGAACTTCCAATTTTGGTATCGCATGAAGATACCCCTCTTTCGAAGCAACCTTCTTGGAATATGCACATTCCATGCAGGCCTGAACATATTTTTTTACGAACCTGGTCATTTTAGGAAACCAATACGTTTTCCTTAAACGTTCCAGCGTCTTTTCTAGGCCAAGGTGACCAATCTCGTCATGATTTAAGCGACAGAGCTGCCACCTGGCGCCTTTGGGTACGACCCAACGGAGGTTTGCCTTATCCCCATCTAAACATTTATACAGTTTTTCGTCTTTGATCACGTAATTATCTTTGATGTATTTTAGCCCTTCAGCGTCAATATCGGTCGTCAATATGTCCCTGATCCTACATAGCTCACTGTCTCCTAACTGTAAAGTTTGCAACCAGTCATCGTTGCTGATAATCATCACGGCAGGATAACGCTCCGGATCGGATGTGCTATCAGCTATTGCTATCGGATTTCGTGATAATGCGTCCACGTGTGACATCTTGGTTCCGGCGCGATACTCGACAGTGCATTGGAATTCTTGTAAGTGTAGCCACCATCGAGCAATGCGTGGGATGAGGTCGCGTTTCGAGAATGTTGACCTCAACGCGCTGCAATCGGTGATGACTTTAAAATCAAGGCCAAGTATGTAAACTCTAAATTTCTTTAAAGAGCATACTACCGCTAACGTCTCGAGTTCGAAAGCATGAAAATTCTTCTCTTCGGGAGAAGTCTGACGGCTGTAGTAAGCCACGGGTTGGAACGACTTGCCACCAACCGGGCGTTGCAGCAGGATACCTCCGATCCCTATCTTGCTGGCGTCGGTGTGCAATTCCGTTTCGGCGTTGGGGTCGTAAATGGCCAATATTGGTCGGTCTATCAATTTATCCTTGAGTGCTTTGAATGCTTCATCTTGTTCTTCTGTCCATTTCCAGGTCACGTCCTTTTTGAGGAGTTTGGTTAGAGGATACGCAATGGCAGCAAAATTTTGGATAAATTTTCTGAAGTACCCAACTAACCCGAGAAACTGGCGCACTGAATGTGGATCGGTTGGACAGGGAAACTCCTGAACAGACTACGCCTTCTTTTCACCAGGACGCACACCCGCTGCGCTTATCTGATAACCCAAATAAGTGATGCTATCCTGCAGGAAGCTACATTTTTCCAGATTTAGCGTAAGATTTGCTTTCGCGATCAGTTGTAGTATGTGCTCCAATCGATTCAGGCATTCATCTACGTTCCTACCATATATAAGTATATCGTCTATATAGGCCGTCGCTTCCGTGAACCTGGCTGAACCCAAAAGCCGATTCATCATCCGCTGAAACACAGCTGGCGCATTAGCTAACCCGAACGGCATTCTATTAAACTCGTATTGGCCGTCCGGGGTGACAAAAGATGTCATGGGCTTTGATGAGTCAGCTATTGGTACCTGGTAATAACCAGATGCCAAATCAAGCGTAACGAAAAATGCCTGACCAGAGAGTCTGGCAATTTCGTCCTCAATCACCGGCATCGGGTATCGTTCTTTGACCGTGATAGTGTTCAATTGTCTATAATCGATGCAGAGTCTCATATTACCGTCCTTCTTCCTCACTAAGATGATGGGACTAGCGTACTCTGACACAAACTCCTGAATTACACCGGCTTCCAACATCTCACCAATCATTTCTCTTACGTGCTCACGTTCCTTGTGTGACAGCCTATACGGGCGGTACACAATTGGTCGTTTACTATTTAATTCTATGGTCATTTCCGTCAGATGTGTGCAGCCCAGCAGTGCGATTCTCGAATTACGCTACACTGCGTGAGGTGAGGTCACTCCACATCACGCTCACGCCACTCTCACTTAGACATACACCTAAATTCCAATTCCGGCAATAAGTGAGCTTTGAGTGAAGTCAGGTGACCAAGGTTCGCTGAGTGAGATTTTAAAGGTATGCCACACGCGACTCTGATCCGAATCGGTTTTACCGGTTTATAATAATATCGCAATTATGAAGTTTTAGGTGGATATCTAACTGAAAATACAGTTGAATAGTCCTTTATTTGTAATAAAGTTATTAATTACTAACATTACATGGCTCAAAAAAGCTAAATTATTAACTTTTGTAATATTGGCAAATAACCAAAACGCCAGTGCCAAACCACCTAAAAAATATGTCTTAAGTTGACGTTTGTTTATTTATACTAATATTACTAATTAAAGTTCGCATTGTAAACCTATTTTTGTGAGAATTTTTAGTTTATTATGAATTAATCAAACCACTAACCACGTATTATTGAACTTTTATATCCGAAGAAAGCTCTTCTACCAAAAACATTGGCTTCGTACCATTCTTCATGCATAAAAGTTCCCTTGTTCAAAACGATTTGTACTCCAAGGATGTTGTCTAGCCAGTTTTACGTAATAAGCTTTAAATAAAGCTTGAAATACAAAGGATACAACTTGAAGAAGTAAAGGTAACTTCTTCCACTGCTTCCCTAATCTTTTAAATCGATATTATACCTACTGACTATCTAAAGTAATTTTTGATCACCTACTTAAGCTATAATTTATGTTTCAGCTATTGTTCAAGAAGGATTGGAAAGAATTAATTACAAGGAAGCTCCAATGAAACACAACATTCAACAATATTAATGCACATTGCCAATATTTTTCACACAAACAGTGCAAGGTGCAACTTCATAAAATTGCTGTGATAATAATATACAAGACAAGGCTTATGAATACAATAAATGAATTAAATGCAATAATAAGATGGCATGTCCGCTTGGTTACAATCATTAACAAAGTATATTATCTTTTGTATATTATACAATTATTTGCAGTCAAGCGTCCAAGAGGTACGAGATGCTGGTATTTATAGCTGGTACATATCGGTGGAAACAATTTGCAGCTTATAACAAATTGTTTGTACACATTACACACCCATAATTATGCACACTACATAAGTATATTGTCAAAAAATTTGAAACATTCACAAAATAAACCTGAAAAAGTACCGACAAGAGGAGTAAAAGTTCTGACATAGCCCAGAAAATTTGTTCATAGAATGGATGGCTGATGGGCCCATCTAAATCTATGTATAATGTTTTGAAGTTCTCGAATGGAGACCATGGTCCAGCAAATGCAGCATAAGATATTGACCAACTACGTCAGACTTACATTATAATAAAGTTCACAGGAATGTGCTGGAAGTAGGCTGTTTCCAACTGGTCTTATTGGAAATCCATGAGGGACGCTTATGTTCAGCAGTGGATGTCCTGTCGCTGATGAATAGATCAATAGGTATCCTATGTATTTCTTAGTTTTAAAGAAAATCATTTGAATTATGTTATTGATAACTGGTTTCAAAGGCTAACCATTATATTTCATGGTAGAATATAGTCTAAAGAATATACTTTTTATACAAAGTACCTTATGTTGTGCTGCATAGCACAAAATTGAATTGAATAATATCGGTATTCTATGTATTTATTCGTTATAATGTGCAAAATTATTGCAATAAAATAAATACATGTCTATGTAGATTTAAATGAAGATGTCTTTATTTATTACCTAAAATAATATGATAATTTAGTACCTATATTTTGTACAGTTGGTACAAAACTTTGTATTATTATTCTATATATTAATTAAATTAATTTATCTCGAAATTTTAGTGCGCGATTAGTCCCGTAGTATAAAATAATAGTGTTCAAATCGCAAAAGTTTAAAAACAACAAAAATTTGTAAACAGATAATTTTGATCTGACAGAAAATCAAAATTATATTGACTTGTTATGTAATGATATGTTTTGTATGTATCGGGAATGTATCTGTGGCATATTATTTTATGTACTAATTTATTATGAAAAAATATTTTTGTGTTTATCTATTTTTTTTTAATAATTCTTGGGAATGTATCTGTATGTTTTATTTTATTTCCTTATTTATTATGAAAAAATAGTTTGGTGTTTACCTATTTTTTTGATTAGTTCTTTGTGCTAAGTGTTGATTTACAAAATGCACTATTAGAAGTATAAAGAGGCATAATTCAGACCGTCATTATGAACAACTTTTACTATGGAGCCAGCCTGGAATTAGATAAAATAAAATCAGGTATTTCATACCTACATCTTGTCGAATCCGAGTTGCAGTTTTGTATGAAACAGCTGATTTTAACCGACTTTAAAAAAGGAGGACGTACTTACTATGTTTGTATGTTTTTTTTGTGTATGTTCATCGATATTTTCGCCAATTGTGAAAAGATTTAAAAAAAATAATTCGAAAGAGTATACTTCCGAATGGGACCACCCATTTAAATTTTATCGGAATCGGCTGAGCCGTTTTTGATAAATCAACAAAAATGTACATGGAAGTCACATCGATTCGTGCAAATTCTGTACTCGGTGAATAATTTGCTTTCGTATGCCCGGATATTGATTTTCCTCTAAAGGCCGCATTTTTCAACGAATGCGCCGCGAGGTCTACTGTTCACAAAACTACTATTATTATACCCAAATAATTTGTCACAGAATGTAACTAATGTTCGATCTACCCAATTTTATTGTTATATAACCATTATTCATTCGCAAAAACTTGTATTTTCTAAAAAAACATCGATGTAGTCACAAGGTCACGCACATCTCACGCAGAAAATAGTAACTTTTCATTTGACATTAGAAATCGAGATTCTCAAGTGAAGTGATAACTAAGTGAAGTGAGTTTGTGCTTGTAGAATACGAATTTCATAGAGAATGGCGACAATGATCACCCAAGATTAGTTCTTATCACTTCGTACTCACGCGGGGGGCGCTTGTGGCGCTAGATGAGTTTGTGGAATACGAATTTGACATCTCACCGCTAGACTGGTGCTCACTTCGACGGTCACCCAAGCGAGTTATGTTACAGAATCGCATAGCAGTTCCTTCAATGAAGTCGCGAAACAATGTTTGAATCGGTTAAGCAGGTCAATTAGTTTAATTCTGTGTGTCTCGTTTATGGACTCGCATATATTAATTTTAGCCTCGTCTAATTGATCCTGGTCTGTGGATATCTCGTTAGTGTTTGCGGCTTCAATACGGTGAACTACGCGTACTTCTGTACCTCGGCTCACACCCATGCCTACCTGGAGCCTACAGTGGCCAGATACTGGTATGATATCCACATAAACGACGCCATCTCTGGTATGATAAATGCCCTCACTCACCATAAATTGTTGGCTTGGTTTTCCCACAAGCTTGCCGCTCAAGAGTATTTTTCCAGCCCTACCAGGAGTTGCACGACATCTAACACTAGTAGGCCCGCAAATGACAACGTCCGTATCTACCGTGACACTGACCGAATTATCATCGACCGGTTGATCTTCCATGACAGGTAGCTCGCTGCTAATGTCGTAGAATTTCAATTCCTCTGCATTCTTACGCACCAGGATGTGGGGTTGTTCGGTAAATGTCTGCCCTAGCAGTACCGGGAAGTCAAGTAGCCTGTCTTCAACTATTTGACAAGGTACCTTAGCACTGACACCGTCAATACTTAGGTCCGTAGTGACACCACCGAGAGAGTAGACAATATCGTTTCCGAACCCTCTCATTGCTATAGGAGCGCCGTCACTCTCTAATCCTAATGAGGCCGCCGTAGCGCGAGTAATCAGAGATACTTCGCTACCAAAGTCAATGAATGATTTCATTGGTTGGCCATCAATAAGGCCTTCTTTGATAAATTTCGCGTTGGTACCCGAAGATGCTATTCGCATCGACTTCGGTACGTTCTGGGTACCACTATTGGCGTTATCTACCCTGGATGAACAATTTTCCGATCTATGGCCAACCTTATGACACTTCAGGCAATGTATTACCGTCTGTGGGCATTTAGTATAAGGATGTCCTTTTTGTTTACAATTAAAACAAACCAATGAACTGCCAGTCATGGTGGGTTTGTTAGGTGGTTTATTATTCGTCACACTGTTGTCGATGGGTGGTGGTCTGAACCTAGGCTGTCCTCTATCAAAAGGTTGGGGAATATCCTTATTGCACATCAAAAACTGAAGCAATTGGTCGGGTTGAGTACAACGAAGAGCGTTAGCGCTAGATCTAAGAGTCCTGTCGCTCAGGCCATGTATTATGCAGTCAACTGCCTTTTTGCCTTCGATGTCACATTGATTCAACAAGGCTAATTTTTCATAATAATACACTTCGAGCGATTCATTAGTTCGGCTTTTCCTTCTCAGCATATCTTCCAAGGACTGGCCAAAATTTTGTTCATAGGGGAATGCATTTAGCAGTTTTTGCTGCCACTCTGGCCACGTGTACAATATGGTGTTTAAGCTCTCAAACCACGTTTTCGCCAGTCCTTGTAACTTCTGCATAGCAAAATGTATAGTAACCTTCTCATCCCAACCGTAGACCGTGGCGCACTCGTTTACTTTTCTAAGCCAAATGTCAATTCTTTGTGTTTTTGAGGAAGGATCGAAATCGGGAATTATGTTCTTGTGGTTCATATTACTAGTTGGCAACGAGTTAGCCACGGGCACCGACTGGGATTTGAATTGTGTTATGGAATTAAGTAAATTAGCAATATCTCCGGAAGTAAGTAGCGAGTTTTCTAACCTGTCGCTCTGTACTCTGTCGCGCGCCCTGCTCGGCGTCCGCACTCGACTCCGACTGCGGCTCCGAAGAACGCTGCGCTCACGTTGATGACGATCGACGACAGTGCTGCGCTCTCGGCGCGCGTCCCCGCTACGTGACTCGCCGATACTCCGTCGAGTTCTGCTGCGACCACGGCGGATTTCATCCTCCAACAAGCGCGCCCGAGCACGTTCGCGCTCCAGTTCTCGCTCCAGCTCTCTTCTAGACTGGCTCCGCTCGCGACCGTCACTACGCAGTCAGCTACGGCTGCGGTGATCGCTCTTCTCCCGGCGGACACGGCTTCTGGACCTCCGAACCAGCTCCGAATTTCTTCGGGATGGTGTCGAGAGCCGCCGTCGCGCCGGGGATTCATTGCCTTGCGGCATTGCTCCGTATCTCGAAAGAAGAAAATTTGATTAAAAACACGTCATCACTCAGTGTTCAGTCTAATTTATAAGATATCTCGAAAACGGTGCCTCGTAGCTCAAAAATAGATGAATTTTGCTCCCCCGTAGACCTCAGAGACTCCACGAGGAACCACATGATTATAATTTTTTTTTTTTTTTCTTTTTTTTCTAAATAAAGTTTGTTTCATTATGTAAGCTGGTTAATAGAATAGATTGATTATTGGGAACCTTGTTAAGGCGCTATTTACCACATTCAATTGATCTTTTAACCTTTTTTAGTATGAGCAGGTACTACCCACATAAAAAAAGAAACTAGTTTTTAGTGATTTCATGCATTTAGGAAACCTTGTTAAAACAATATTTACCACATCCAATTGTTCTTTTCGCCTTCTATAGTCTGAGAACTACCCACATAAAAAGAAAACTAGTCTTTGATAATGAATCTTATAACGTTTCATGCATTTAGGGTTGATCTTTGTTTAATTAACATAGTTGGGCATCAAAGTGGGATATCCCACTTCTGAAATATAATAAAACATATATCTCAGAAGCAGAACTATTTATTGAGCACTACAATACACTTATGCTAGCACTTACATTAGAAAATCACCGAGTCCACAGTCAGTAACGCACTCTGCGGTACCCCCACGAACAGTTCTGATGTCTGCTACGAACGCACGACTATTCGCTCTCGCTGCTCGCCACCGAATGCCCCCATCCTCGACAAACATAATGGCGGGCGACCGAGCCATAGACAATATTTCGTTCAAAGACCCGATGAACGATTCAACTCAATCCGAAACATAACACAGACAATATTTCGATAGAAAATCCGATGAACGATTCAACTCGATTCGAAACCTAACACTTGTAATCAGTGTAATTTCTTTTTTGCTGTTTTTTTTTGTCAAAGTTCACTCATCGCTTCTGCTCTTACTCTGTCGAATGAACATTTACGCATACGTTCAGCCATTCTAATGATTCGATCATAGAGACCCAGGAATAAATGAAACAGAAGTTTCACTTTGCCATTTATAACCGGTAGTTTTTAGGCAGTTCCTCGAAATCATAATCTATTTCCGTGATCAATGGCAAAACAACCCTTATGACGTGGGTTGCGTGGAGCTGCCCCTAGTTCAAGGCTGGCGGGGTAACGACAGGTTTTTACTCGCGTGCTGTTCGTTGCCAAACACAAAATAAAATATACAAGCTTCAATAAACGCATTATAAAAGAATATTTACTGATCGCAAGAGAAAATTACTGTAAACACATAGATATTTTGTCTTGCAGTGCTATGTAATGTTATATTATATTTACATTGTTTTTAAACTTTCGCGATTTGAACACATTATGAGTAGGTATTTATTTTAGTGTGCGTTTAGTCCCGTAGTATATAATAATAATATTATTATTTATATTTTATGCATATTGCGTGAAATTGTAAATAATATAAATATAGTAGTATCATATATAGTAGGTAATTATGAAGGCACCATCAAAATTATAATAGCTAATTAGACTATTTGTGTTTCTTTTTCAGTTTAGGCATTAAGGCAACTTAAAAAGTGTTCTCTCTATCGGAACACTTTTTAAGTTTCTGTTGAATTCACGATGGCGCCTTCATATTTGGGCCTAGTAAACTAGTAATTCACCAAATGGTAGACCTCGCATCAGTTTAACTGAATCTTTATAAGGCTATATCTCGACTCGCTTTCAACCGATTTGATTTTCGCCTGTGTACCAAGTATCGACAATATTCATTCAAAATACCACCTGTAGAGGAGTACTAACAACCAGAAAGACGAAATAAATTCCATTCTTGAAACTGAGACGCTTACTCGCGCGGTCCAAAATAATGTTGGTATTTCTGTAGTATTTTGGGAAAAAACTTAAATAAATGCATATTTAGGAACGTATTATATGACGATTGGTCACAAATAGAACTTACACAGTGCGCAAATAATCGCGTAGCGTAGGTGTCGCGCGTAGGCGGCCACTCATTACAAATTGTTTGCTGGTTTGCGTCCCTAATCATCGAAGCATATTACCTGCCACTTTTATTAACAGTCCGTTATTACGGGTAAAGTTGACGTCATTTGGAGAATGTACAAAATTTTCCAAATTCACTAATTTATGTCTATAAGTAAATGAACTTTGACTTTTAAAGTTCACTTACTCATCGAACCAAAGTCTGAGCTAGTGATGCACGGTTCCTCCAATGCAATGACAATGATAATATTTGATAAATTACCAAATAATCTCTTTAGATATTTTTTAAAATTTCTTGTATCATCATCATCCACAGACTTCTTTATCCCATTGCTGGGTAGAGGCCTCTCTTTTATAGTGTCATCTGCCTCGGTCCTTTGCCAAACGTGTCCAGGTTCGACCCGCGATATTGACGATATCGTCGGCCCACCTTGCTGCCGGACGACCCACACTCCGCTTACCGTGTTTAGGCCACCACTCTGTTATCGCCTTGCTCCACCTGTCGTCACTTCGTCTTGCCACGTGTCCTGCCCGGCTCCATTTAAGATTCGCTACTAGGGTTCCCACGTCCCGGACTTTCGTCCTACGTCTGATCTAAATTCTCTCTTTCTTTCTTTATTTTTGTGCTATTCCGTAGAAACATTTTATTTTTCCGCGACAAATAGTAGCCTATATCCTTAGAGCAAATATCTAGATAGATATTTGCTCGAGGCCTATATCACTTTCCGGCTTTAAACTGGATCCAAGTCAAAAATCAAATCGATTTGTTGCTTTGTTGCGGCGTTAAAAGTTATGAACCAACAAACACACTTTCGGACTTATGACATTAGGCTTTAATTACTTTTGCCTTGGTCCCAAGAGCACTTGTAGGTATATATTTCTAATATACCTAAGTACTTATGTACTAAGGCAAACCAAGGCTAGGTATAGTCTATAAATCTACCAAATCGCCTGCTTGAGGAGATCCGCTTCATCAAGCTTTCACCACAACGCAACTTCGCTTGCCTCCTACTACCTATCTCAAGGGAGACTGCTCGGAGAAGACAAGCTTCCACGTAAGAATTTTTACACAATTTTACATAATGTACTTACTCTGTAATGTATACATAGTTAGTACTAATCAATTAGCATCCTTTTAGGGGCTTATTCTGTACATCAAAGAAAAAAACAACTTTTGTTCTGCAAAAAAAAAAAAAAAAATTGAATCGCGGGTGAACGATATTTTTCTATGGACCAATTTTTTTTTAGTTGCAAGTAACTAAAAAAAATTGGTCCATAGAAAAATATCGTTCACCCGCGGTTCAATATATATATACCACAGACTCCAGGGCCTGTGCCTTTTGTTAAGTAAGTTACAATTGAAAGAATGCGACTGTACAATAGAGAGGGGTTAGTTTAAATCTTAGTCTAAGTTAGTGGTTTCATTGCATTGCGTGAATGCCACGAGCAAACCGGCGACCCGATCACGAGTATGACGCATGTATCAGCCATCACTCTCCTCGACCATATTGAAGGGAAGAGAAAGACCCGACACACGACGCCGCCGCAAGAAGGAGCCTTCGATGGCGAGCATGAATGCTCAAGGCATGCACGCAATGCTAGTTTCTATATAATTTTTTTTGGTTCAATATTTGGAACAGCTGACTTTTTTTGAGTTTTGACAAAAGTCACAGAACTAAAGTTGTTAGTTTTAATGTACTGAATAAGTCCTTTAAAGGATGCTAATTGATTAGGAATAACCCTGTATATGAATTACCCGTCACGTTTGTCCGCGATGGACTACTAAACTACTTAACCGATTTTAACCAAATTTTGCACACTATGTGCAGTTTGATACAACTTGAAAGATAGGTCAGTTTATGTCTCAATTTATAATCGCATATGTTTATTATCTGTCCGTACCGAGCGAAGCCGGGATGGGCAGATAGTATACAGTTACTGCGGACATAGCCCAGCGAATTAGCAATTTGAAGTGGAATTAGCATGGCACTTGGTATGCAGGACTGATGGCTGATGGGGTTGCCAAATTTTCGAGTAGAGACGAGACCTGACAACGAGAGAACGTCAGGCGCAACGCAGAACATAAGGTACACAGACGACTTGATTAAGGCTGCATGATCGCGTTCGGGGCAAGCTATTGCTCACCGGGTACACTATGTCAAGTGTGTGAACTGAAGTGTAAAGCCTGTTTGTGAACGTCCTATGGCACAAATGAAGATGATGGAATAATGTCTCTATACCCAATCGTTGGTTGGTATGCACCTCTCGTGCTTCGCTGTAGAACATGCAATCGAACGTAATTGAGTCCAAAAATGATTCATGTGATCATTATCAAGTAATCACTGTAAATAAAGTTGGACAAATGTGAGGACTTTGTTAGGGTTCCATGCATTATTATTCTGAAATTTTTAATAACGCCCAGTTGAACCTGGTTTTGGTTTTGTTTAATTATCGTAGAATGCTAATTTGTCATATTGATAATGTTCGAAATTCTAACGGAGCTGGGCCCGATTCGTGTTTGTTGGATTTATTTATATGTACATACTAGTTTTTACCCGCGGCTTCGCCCGCATACGCAATAAATCATTATAATTCATAGTCTATGTGTTATTCTGATATATAAGCTATATTATTGAAAAGTTTCATCTCAATCCGTTCAGTAGTTTTTGCGTGAAAGAGTAACAAATATCCATCCATCCATCCATCCATCCTCACAAACTTTCGCTTTTATAATATTTGTAGAAATTAGTAGGATACAAGATGAGAGGTGGCTACTTAAATTTGGTAAGTATAACATAACTAGCTGTGCCCCGCGGTGTTACCCGCGTTATCCCGAGATAAAAAGTAGCCTAGCTATGTGTTAATCCAAGGTCTAAGCTCCATACAAAATTTCATCTAAATCGGTTCAGCCCTTTGTTCGTGAAAGAATAACAATCATCCATACATACTCGCAAACTTTCACGTTTATAATATTAGTAGGACGGCATAATTAAAATATACGCTATGGAAATGAAATATTTATATTTTTTATGTTTGAAGATTACAATATAATAAGTACATAATGATATCATGAAACAAAAAACTAAATTGGGCAATTAAACATCCAGCATGGAATAACAACTGATACTCATTTGAAGTTCAAAAAGTCATCTACTTGAAGGATAAACCCAAATGACAAATTATAATTAATTATGTTAGTTATTGCTATACTGCGAGTTTCAAATTAATTGAAATAAAACACGAATAAAATTTGCTTAATTTATGTAGAATTCGACAGCCGCGAGCCGAAAGGTGATACCCGAATTCTAATGAGAGCGAACTTAGACACAAAAAGTTTAAGGTTGCTCTTGGAAAGCTGTAAGGCAATTTTCATCTATTATATTGATGAAAATAGACAATTTACATATATTGATGAAAATTGTCTTATATCTTGTTATGATTCAAAATGAGTTTATAAATATGATTATGGAAACTAGCGTGGTTTTTGCACATTTTAATGAAAGTATTATAAAGCAGGTAAGTAGCACTCTAGAGTGCTATGCGAGACGAGCCCGCGTGCTAGTGCTCCAATCTTGAAAAAGATCGCCAAATGCGATCGAAACTATAGTAGCAGTTATCTACCAATAATAAGTGTGAGAAACACCTGTGTTATACTATAATTAAAAAGTTTCTAAATAGCGTAATGTAGTATTCATTCAAAGAGATATACGAAATTTTATCAACTAAGAGCGCGAATAGAAATTTGTTCCTGATATAATCGTTATTCGCTATTATATGCTTTTAAAAAACATTTATATTCTAACAGAAAAAATAGTGGCTAAGTAAGATTCTATACGTGACGCTAACTTGTGCTAGTTTCCATCCCAGAAGCTGAAGATATTTTTACGTTTTAAAGTTACTTCATAATCCGCTATTAAAAGCACTCGATAAATTGCTATACGAATATCATCGCTAAAATATAGAAACTTTTAACTTCTGCCGCAGAAAAGAAAAGACAATATTTTACAACAGTAACGTATGTTGTCGTTGTCTATTACCCACCTGTAGGCGCCAAATAAAGTATCCCAGTAGCAAAACTATGAAATAACAACAATGTAGCAAAATGTGCAGTGATGTTCATTGTACACAGTTCTTTAGGGAAATATCGTATTGCACGTGCGAGGCACAGCTCTCCAGTTTTAGTTTCGTTTTAGAAGATAAAGCTCCTGTCGCAAATACTAAGTTGAACTTTAAAAGTAAATACTACGGTTTGCCTGGTTCAGGGATTTATTGCCGCAGCAGACCGATCAGCGTTTGATCTTCAACGTTTCATTTTCAAAGGTTATCTTTCTCGCTGCACAATTTGATATTTGAACGAAATCGAACCAACGTTTTAGCGAACGTTTGACTGAATTGTAGCTTCATGTGACGTTGAAAAGGCCCCAAATTTTAACATAACATTAACTTCTCTCAACTTTTTACCCTTCAAAACATAACTACACAAAGTTCCAGCGGTGCCCCACCAAATTTGAAGCGTCTACCTAGTACCTACATGGTTATGAATATCATATAACTCCAGAAATTTTACGAGTAAGTACCGTCCTTGAAAGTCAACTGTATTGCCATCGACGTAGCACCTCATTAGAACACCGAAAGCCTGTAATTATAGCTGTTTTGATTGAAAATTGAGTTATGAATCAAGCCTTGATAAGCAAGGTCCTCGAGCGCGTGATTAATATGACTCCTAAATTAACAGACAGAAACAGGTCACGGACCTTTCTTAGGATTGTGAATATTGTGTGAAAATATGCAAATACTGGACGTAACAAGACTTCACGCTTATGACCACGATAACAAAGTGCATGTTTGATCGCAAGGTAATGAGGTAATGTAGCTGTAAAATAAACATCAACAGCGGGTAAATCATTTGATGAACGGCATCGCAGGCTAGTGCCCACGCAATGCGCTAATCTGAATTAAAATCTTCGTACCGAAGTCACGCAAAAGTTACCCTTTAAGGGTTTGCTGTGAACGAGGCAGCCGCAACGCGCCCGCAGTCGCGACTTAAGTCCACTATAAGTTTCCAGATCGATAAAAAATTACTTATGCATACCCGGTCAAACTCAATGCCACGTGCACTGTGATGGATCGAACCGTTACTGTTTTATGTGCTTCTACGTAAGTGCTTGCCTAAAACGTAACGTAACATCTATTTCTATTTAATCAATTTTACTACGTCATTTTGAATTCTTAGCTTGCAATTACACTATAACGTTATGGTTTGAAAAATATTGATTAAAAAATTATTATGTTTTATACATATCGTGTTTAAAGTACATATTTGAAAAATAAGATAATGTCAAAATTAGTATGAAATGGCATAGCATGAGCATTACTATTGATTCGTTATAAAGTGTGTCTTCAAATTTTTACCCATCTACATTTCCTTCAAAACATTAGAACTAAAGCTACTTACAATATTTTATCTATGACGTTTAGGTAATTAACTAAGCAAAATTATCTAGAAAAATTTGGACCCACCTATATTGATTATTCATTATGAGTTGCCACTTGTAATATCAATTAGCGGTTTTAATTTATCTTGCTAGTAATATAAATCTTTTTTTGAGTCGTCTTCCAGGATTTTAGCATAAGTATACCTACCTATCTACCTATAGTATGTTTAAACCACATGGTTTAACCTAAATAAAGTTTCAGAATCTCGCGGCAATCAAGAATTCCCAACTTATATGGAAATTCCAGTTGGAAAACGTTCCGAAAAAGTTTCATAGAGAATATTTTTTCCCCTGTTGGCAACAGCTTTCCAAAGTTGGTTTCCGGAACGGGCAAAGTGACACCTAAAGGTACTTATACAGCAACATGATATGGATATCCTAAAGGAAATTTCGTGTCTTGCTATTCCGCGAATCGTTTTCGAATAGCGTCGCAGCGATTCGCATGCAGAGAGGGATTTTCAAAGAGCGAAATGTCGCCGTCGATTTGGTACAAAAGTTGTAAGTGTAGGACTGGTAGGCCGATATCTGGAGCGGCGGGCACCACTCGCGAGCAATCTGTTTACGTAACAGCCCCGTTATGTTCCGAGAGGGTTCCGTAGTAGACGTTAAACATATTGCCTCATAAATCGCGAGAATCCCGGCAAGCGCTCTACGTACCGGTGTCGATTTGACTACGTTTCCTTTGCGATTTCACAATATTGAGCGATCCGCCTCTATCCCTAATACTTTGTGCCTCACATTGTGATAGCATCTGCTCTACCCCGATAATGTTCGAAATGTTAGTATACAAGCTCTTCTCTCGGTTAAATTGTATCTGAATTGGTGTTTTCAAGTACTTCGCGGTGAAACCATTCGCTTGTTTTAGTTTAATGTAAATCTCGAGACCACAGAGCTGTGTGCCTGTTCTCTTTGTTGGGAAGAAGTAATAACAGCTATTTCCATATAATTTGTTCGTCGCTCACTCTTGAACTGATTAATTGTAATTACCCGTTTATTAAAACGAGCCTGCTGATAAGGTACATACCTACTAAGTAATCTCGTTCCAAAGACGTTCAAGGGTTTCAATATTAGATCAAAAATATATTTCTCTAAGTATACTCGTGTATATATTTTACATGGAAACGTAGCAACGAGAAAAATTAAAATCACTTATGTTAGGTAGATACTTAAATTAAACGAATATCTAACTACGTGCATGGATCTTCCGATTGTTTTTAAAAATTTAGACTTAGTCAAATTGTTTGTTAAAAGCCTTGGGAAAGGAAAAAAACTCATTTTATTTAATTATTTATTCAACGGGAAAAATCCAAGATGTTTTCTACTGCTATGAGCCGGTTGGTGAAACCAAATCCCCGAAGTATAGATATTCTTCTATTATTTAGTGGTGGCTAGTATTTATCAAATGGAAGGCTTTTTGCTAATGGAGATTTCTTCAGCAAAACTTTGAAACTATTTTTTTTTTCAGCGAAAGATAAAATATAGAATAGCTAATTAAGTATTTGTGGTATGCTGTAGTAAAATAAAGGCATTTGTTCGTTAAAAATTATCAAAAAGTTGCAAAATAGCATACTTAATACTACAAAACTACTTATGGTCACCGCGATGCAGAAACTTGTGCCGTGCGATTCTAGCGACATCTAGGTTATCCTAGTATCGGAGTTTTTAACCCACCTTAAGGCCTCTGACATGGCTAAATATAGTTAAAACCTACATTTTAACATTCTGAGCCAAGGCTGTGCTCAGTTGTAAATAAATATCTAGTCAAATAAAGGCATTTGTCCTTTAACAAAATTGATTGATCAAAATACAGCCTAGACTGATGCGATAAATTAGATTGGGTTAGTTAAAACTCAGGAGTTATAAACCTACTTATACGTAATCCAAGAATATTGTGTATCCATCTTCGACACTTGCGTTATCGTACTAACCCATCGGAGTCTATCATAGATATATATTATAGAAATACACACCCCGCGAAGATAATTTCGCGACTTTTTAATCACATCTGCTCATTGAAGTATAATTACACGCAACGAGCCATCTCAAGTATTTGCCAGATTTATCGTTGCCATCTTCATATCATCGCAGGACTTTACGACTTACAGGTCGTTTTATTTTAGCACTATCTAAACATCGTACCTATTTAGTATATTATTCTGATTTATGAATTTTACGAATTGTCCAAAGAGGTACTTTCCTTACTGATCAGAAGGCCAATCGCGTTAATTTTAACCTTCCTATACTCGCGCCAATTTTTGTAACACCTATACTCGCGCACGGTGTCACAGACCGTAACTTTGGGTCCCATTTTTTTTTATTATTAGCAGTATAAGCTACATAGGTATATTTTTTTCCTGTAGCCATATAATTTAACTACAAAATAAACTTAGTTAATCGTACTATTAATTTATTATTGTAATGTCTATCAGACTTCGCGTGACAGCCTTCAAAAATATCAAACTTTTGTTCAAGTGTAGAAAAAACTGACTAAAATCTGTACTCAGTAAAAATCATCTTAGTACCTTATTAGTTGAGACTCGAGATGTAGCTATCAAGATTTTAGACCATAAAATGCCAATTAATGTATAATCAATACAAACATTTCATACACATTTTTTGTTGCACTTATACTCGCGTCGGTCTCACGGACCGATTGGCGCCAAATACACCCACACGCCGTACTTGCACAAACTCGCTCAGCGTACTGAAGTAAAGCTATCAACAAATGAGGCAGCTAGCAAAAAGCTCAAAGACGGTGCATTGTTTGAATATAAAATAAATGCGAAATAATATTTCGTCGGTCTCACAGACCAACGCGCGAGTATAGGAAGGTTAAGAGCCTGTGGCGCCGAAAGATTGCTCGATTCTGAGCGCGAGAGTTGAAAACCACTGCCGCCAGGGGCGCGACGAGCGCGGCGCTCGCACGTTTTGCGAATAAATACAATCTGGCTTCGATGCGCCGATGATCGGAAGGATTAAAAATGTACCGAGAAAAAGAACCTTATATCAATTGCAATAGGACTACTTTTGTTTGTACATTTTCGTAAGTAAGCTACTCGAAAATGTACTTTATTTGTTTATCCAAAAGGTATAATTTGGTTTGCTGTATTTATTTACTAGGTTGGTTAGTAACTTACAAAATATAATTTAAATTATTCTTTTATACCTATGTATAGAAATTATTTTTGTATGGAAATTGTTTTTGTATAAAAATAAACTTTAATGATTTTAAACATTTTATAGGAGATATTTAAAAATTAAAAATGAATTACAAACTTTTACTAAGGGGTCAACCCTGAAATCACCATTCTAATTATAAAAGTTCGTAAATTGAGTTTTAATAAGTAACAATCACTTGATTTTATGTGAAAGTTTTTAAATATTTTTTTTTCAGATTTTGAATTTCATTGTTGTGCCTTGCAGGGTTTTGAACTGCTGAGTGGGCCTGATAAGTATTAACCCATTTAGATTGTGGTGATTTATTTGCTCAGTAGTGAAATGCCAAGTAGTAGTGTGCAAACACAATTGTGTACCAAAATGAAGGGCAATGTTTCCAGTATACTTCTTGGCTCATTCCGCCACTTATCTTAGGAAGGTTTTGAATTGTTTAGTGTTTAAAATCATGATTATCATCTCAGCCCTAGTACCCAGCGGATGAGCAATTAAAAATGCCAGTAGGTAAGGCACACAGTTTTTAAAGAGTAAAAATTACGAAGAGGTGGTTAGGGCTCAGTGACGTTACGGATACATGATTTTTAGTAAATTTCGGACAAATTGGGAGTTTCTATTTTTATTTCTATATACTACGGGACTAATCGCGCACTGAAAATATAAGATAAATACTTCACTAAGCCGAAGTTACGACCAAGTTGCATTGATCGTGGTCATGTCGATCGATAATAAGGTATTTATTTATCTCATATTTGCAATGCGTTATCAGTCTCGTAGTACATAAAAATAAATGCTAGTAGTGTAAGTTAAAGGTTCTATTATTATTATGAAAGCGAATCATTGGAGCTTTTGAATAACTGAGATATTCTGTTGGTAATATTATTTTGTATAAATTGTACCATGAGAATGATACTCTAGGATTACTTCTCGTGTAATTACCAAGTGTCCCAAGTTTTGAAATGAATATCTTTTTAATTTGTTTTTTTTTTTTGATACAAAATGTATAAAATAATATTTACTTAAAGATGTAGTAAATTATTCAAAATCTCTAGAGTAAGTATTGAAAAAAAATCATGACTCGATAACTATCCAGGGAGTGATCCTAGAGGATTGGCCCCATGACATAAAATGTAAAGTATATTATTTTTTTACTATAGTATACTATTATTATTTTGTAATTAATTAATTGAAATATCTAAAGAGAGCCAATAAAACGAAAAATAATTCATTCAATGCGTCTGTGACTACCCAGGAAGTGATCCTAGAAAGTTAGTCCCATAGTATAAAATGCTCAGAATAATACATTTATACTTTTATTTTCTAATTAATTGTTTTCTTGCATTGATTGCACTTTCATATTTAGCCCAAAATGAATGAAGTCCTTTGACATTATGATAGTATAAGTATATCTCAATTTTAAATATATAAAAAAATCGAAATTGTGTGTTTATGGGATTGCTTCAATACACATGAAATTTTTTTACCAACCCCACTACTTCATATGGGGTATCATTATAGGTGAAAGGTCCACAAGTGGTATATTATTCAGAGTATATTATTTGAAAGCTTGTTTTGTAGGCTTCCCAAAAATATTAAATTAGATTTTTTCACCTCACCATTTTTTTTAAATGTGAAAAATAAATTGTATGAAAAATAACAATACTTACAGCTTTTTACTTTTTCTAGTTTAGCGATGATAAAGTGCTTCTATCGTTATTTTACTTGCATTCGTAGCCGATTCTTCTACATTCGTCACTTAATTTGCTAAAATTAAAAATTATAACCTACCAATGTGACCAGTTAGTAGGTACAATGTGACAAAAAAAACACTTTAAAAGTGTATCTCATTGGTAAAAATGCTTTTATTTAACAATTTGGAGGTTAATTAATCAGGGTAGCTAGAGATAAACTACCTATTGGGCCTATTGGAAATATATTTATTTATCCTAATAAATTCAAAATCAATTTTAAGAAAATCGGAGGGCTCTTTTTTGTTTTTAACTGTTGTAATAGACTCAGAAAAATATGAACTTTCCCGAAATGTAACGAGTGTTGTGATTAGAATTTTTGATTATTATTATACCAGCCTCTATACATTTTGTGGACATGTCCTTTGGTTTTTGTAATTAATTTAAGGTTACATTTAATTTAAGGTAACATAAAATATTGGTTTTTTGATTCGTGTACCATTTGTGAAATATAGGTAGTCAACGTTGAAAAAAAAGTGTGTGCGCCCTTATTTTCTAAAATATGCAAGATAAAATCTTTAAATTTTTGTTTATGAATCACCCGCGTGATATTTTGACTATTTGAAATATTTGCAAAATTGGGGGATTAGTCCTATGGAGCTAATCCTGTAGGAATACAGTCCCATAGGACTAATCCCCCAATATTGCAAATACAAAATTAGTATTTTCATTGGTTTTGTCGAGAGTAAATGAACTTTAGATCTAATTATGTATACGTATGTGACTGCCGCGGTAGCTCAGTGGTTAGTGACCCTAACTTCTGGATCAAAGAGGCGTGGGTTCGATCCCCACCCAGGGCAAATATTTATGTGATGAACATAGGTGTTTGCTCTGTGTCTGGGTGTTATTTAGTTACTATCTAAATAAATATGTATTTAAAAATAAGTATATGTAAGTATATATCAGTCTCTGGCAGCCACACCACAAGCTTTGCTTAGTTTGGGGTCAGAGTCCGAGTGTAAGATGTCTCAAAATTATGTATTTTATTTATTTACTAGCTGCCCGCCCCGGCTTCGCCCGGGCACGACTGGTTAAAAAGACATTTTATAACTATTGTGCTTATATATATACCTACCATGTAACCAAGTAACGTCACACACATGCGCACAGTTATTTTAGGGCTTTTTTATATTAAATTATCATACCTATACACAAATATTTTCGCGATAGAACACCCACTGCTTAACATAGGGCTCCCTTATTAGATCCTGAATAACACCGAATAAAACCATTGCAAGAAGTTTGCATCCAGCTTCCATCTACGTATCCACAAAAAAATGAGGTTCTCAATTAGACTGTGTTTTATTTAGTATGTACCTATGTGATGCGATCAATCCGTGAATTAAAAATCAATTTTGAGTCTCAATAAAGTGTTGTTGTATTGAAATGTACCTACCTATTATAATGCCCATTGCTAGACATACCTATTATAATGTCCAATGCTAGATATATAGATGGGTTGAAAGCTACTCGTAGGTACCTGAATCGCGGGTGTTCCCGTAGTCTTAATCTGTTCAACTATTAACATAAAATAAATATAGTATTGGCCATCTAAATAAAAGTAAGTTCGTATGTGTCGGGAAGCTATACATAATCTATAGCCCTGGTTTCAATTTTTAAACGGTTAGAATATTAGGAACCCACAGTCCATCTTCATTTTACAGACAGCGGCACGTAAGTGTAGCGCTGACGGTACTGTGGAGGGGATGGGTAAGCATGTCGTCTGCCATACTAAACCCATGCGCAGCCATCCCCTCCACACTTCTCTCAGCGCTACACTTATATGCCGCGACCTGTACCTGCGTAAGTTAGTTGACGTTTCTACTATACACTTGTATTTGATCTTTTCTTCATTTGATAACTTTGTAAAATGTTGGCCATCAGTTCTACTTCTACGAATTGTGTGCCCTATCTAAAGCTTCTTCAACTTGCTAACCCAAAGAGCTATATTGAACCGATGGAAACGCTGGCATCCAACGTGATTTGGTGGTCTCGACTGCCCACCAAATCACGTTGGACTTAAATTTACGTGGATACCTTTTTTTACACTTGCCAAAACATTGTCTACATTCGAAAACTTTAAAGCCCCATCGATCATTCGTTATACGAACTGTGTCAGTACCTATTCACTACCACTACAACAGAAATTATAAACCGTCGATATGTCGGCTCGCCTAACTTAGGTTCTCCAAATCTGTAGGTATTACATAAATCGGATTCAAATCTTGATCCCGTATCAATGAGTTTCTTTGGAACATATGTACGGAATTTCACATCACTGGCTTATCCGTGAAAAAAAATGTCGTGTGTCAACCCGCATATCTATGTAGCTATGTACGTCTGAAGAAGGAACTCGATGACGTATACTAATTCACCAACCCGCACTGGGGCACCGTGATGGATATGGCCCAATCAACCTTCATAAACGACCTATGTTCTGCAGTGGACGATTAAAAAAGGCTGATATAGAAACAGGTACTTTCAGGAATAACGGTGATAATACATGCACAACGACAGCGTTTATTTTTTTTCTATTTCTATGACTTATTAAATTCTTACCGCCTTAATACAAAAGATTTAAATACGCTTAAACACTGTTTAATCGTGCAATTTGTACTGTTAAATATCGTACAAAGCGTGCGTAAAACTTTTGTGGTAAGACGTTCTATATCTATTGAATGGAATAGCCGATTTGAACAATTCGAAAAGTAATCTACTTATATGAATTGAAACAGTCTTGAAAACAATAATATGATTTATTTGGAAAGGATTATGCATAACATGGTCTAATTTTGGTCGGTATTTCTATTAACTTTTATTATGTAATAAGTGGTTATTGTGACATAACGATAATAGTTGGACATATGGCATTGCGAAGTTCTTTGTAGATATTGATATGTTCATTAATATTATAGAACATACTTTTGTACTATCATCAATAGTTTCCGCAGCGCATGAAACGAAAGATGTTTTAGGGCATTTTTTTTATACCTTGGGTAACGATACTTAAGTTTTAGTAAGGATCCGTAATCTTTTCTAGCAATAAATATAACCCTATGTTACTCAAGGTCAATGTAGCTTTCCAATGGTGGAAGAGTTTTTGAAATCGGCACAGTAGTTTTCGAGTCTATTTATTACAAACAATACATACACACACAAAAATACAAACTTTTCCTCATAATAATATTATTATTAATATAGATGCAGACAGTGTAGATTAATTAATGAATAGTATAGAAGTGTAGATTATTTTCCTCGCTAGAGTTCCGATAAACACGTCCGATCGCTGCTATATAATCATTAAGTGCTACAGGGAGAAGCGCGGCCTTCGCGCCGCGCGCCGCCGGCCGGGCCGCTACCGCCCGCGCCGCACCGATATGTCCCTGCATTTTAAATCTGTAATATCTTCGAAAATATTCATTTAAATTACATGCTGTAAAAGACTATATTGATCTATATTAAATGGACAATGTACTTAAGGTACTTAATTGGATAAGGATCAATTATGTATTGCTTAAAATAACTTTCTAAATAAGCCATTTTTTCCCGTAAAATGTAAAGGATAAAAAATGGTTATTGTGGGTTACATATACCATCGCGGACTTTTTTGTTGACCTTTTTGAGGTGTACAATACCGTAGTACATTATTTTGATTTATCTCGTGGGGTTCAGTCAGCGTTTGCAATGTAAGCGCAAAAAAATGTGTTTATTTACGACATCACATTAGAAACCTGTAAATTCATCAGTGTTCCTCTACAATATTATGCATGTATTATACATATAAACCTTCCTCTTGAAACACTCTATCTATTAAAAAAAGCGCTTCAAAATCCGTTGCGTAGTTTTGAAGATTTAAGGACACATAGGGACGGACAGACAGCGAGAGCGACTTTGTTTTATACTATGTAGTGATAAATAAAACAAAAGATTTGGTGCATACTATGGTTTTTACATCTCTAGCTAGTAACTACTTAGGAAGTATATATTTTGTAGCATATTTTCCAGTAATTGGTTCTAGAAAATGCACAATTTGCACATGAAAAATATTTTTAGCCACGATAATAATTATTATGGTGAATTATGGCCATTCACGTCCATTGAATAGTTATCGTCCAAAAAATAACGATATAACTAACTTGTTTTAACAATATAATTGTATTTTGACGATTTCTGTTATATCTGATTTAATCCTCTGAAACATCTGAGAAATATTAACTAAAATTGAAAATAAAATATGTCCGAAAATGTTGTATCCGTAACGTCACTGAACCCAATTTAAATACATATACAGAAGTAAATATACAGAGGAATACAAATCTAATAAATAGTCATTATTATTTTGTAAGCTTTAGCTATTCGAGCACAATATTTTTATATACTACGGGACTAATCGCGCACTGAAAATATGACATATTCCTTGCTCATTATGCCGTTGTTTTTTTAAATCTACTACTTGGAAAAATAGTGACGAGTACGTCAAGCGTGTGAATCTAAAAGTGTTACATTTATAACTTGTTAGTCCCGCCCAGCAGATTGAACTGGTAACTGTTCAAAACCCTGCGGGGCACAGTGGTGTAAACACAGCTCCAAAAGAAGCATCTAAAAGCTAGCCCCTGTAATATGATCTACCAAAAAATGAATGAATCATCAAAATTGATTGATCGTGTAACATGCATACAAAATAAAATACTTACCTCATTATTTTTGAAGTCGGTTAAAATGATAATCAACTGTATCATACAAAAAAATAAACAATTGATTCTTGATAATATACGCTGTGTCTAATATTTTTCATGATTTTAGGGTTGGCCCCGTAGTAAATACATATTTGTTATAATGATCGAAACAATCGTATTATGCTAAAATAAATACATTTGTCTGTCTTTATTTATTTATTATTTCGGATTTACACTCTACAGCCTTTCCGGTGAAGGAAAACATCGTAAAATGAAATGTACGTAGTCAAAAAAAATCGGTGGCGTGGGAATTCACCAATACGCATTGGGTCAGTGTGGTGAACATCACTGGATCGCGCTTTATGGGTGGGCCTATGTTCATTTCCAATAGTAATGCCGACGTAATGTTTCAAAATAATTCACTGAGTACAAACAAACCAAGTTTGAAATTGTCAGTGCAGAAATGTGTTTCGGTGCGGTAGGGTCAATAAACTCTGAACCAAATAGGTACATAATAAAAGTAGAAAGCCACGATACATAAATAAAAAATATTATTAGGTACTCCACGACCGTACTCATATTTTTTCAGTAATATTCATGATGTGTTTGTGTTCAAACGCGTCAAATAATTATTTGAATATTACGTAAATTCAAAGCGCGGAGCGACACGTCTACTCCCTGGAACAGCTCGAAGCTGTCTAAGGAATAGTGCGTAAGCGTGATGACTATATATGATTTGCGTTTGCGAGACAGAGCACTCTCGTGTCTAAAACCTGCTCAGAAAAGTGACGTAAGCGCCAATTCATATATCAGATGTTACTCGAAAACCTTTCAATTTTTAAATACAATTTTGAGATATATGTTAGATTACAAAATTAGCTATCAAATTGTTTAATAATTATTTGTCAGCAACTAACATTTTCGGAGAAACAACGAAAAATGTGTTTATGGAGACACTTTTTTGACGAGAAAAGTTATCGAGAAAATTTTCACTAATTATGTTTTCACAACAAAAAACATTTAGCTTATATCCTGAAGTGTCTAATTATGGATTAACAATTTGAATAAATTGGTCATTGCTGCGCAATCATCAAACAAAAAATCAATTTTTTGGAGACGCGAATTCTTAAATAGGTGCGTTCCATCTGTAATTCAGTTAAAGTTCGGTTGCAATTGTAGTTAAGTTTCGATTCAGCTTCAAGGAATTCGGTATTGCGCTAAACTTCATACACCAACCGTTCGTTTGACAGCGGTTACGTTCCAACTCTGATTGAGTTGCGTTTTAACTTTTGTCAGAATCATTAGCGCGATACGAAAATAGACAAAAAGTCGAAGTTCGGTTAAAGTTCAATTGTAGATCAGCTGTAATTTTTTAGTGCGATTGGCTTGCAGGTTTGCAATCTGCGTGTAATCAGAACAAAAAAGTTGCCAATTCGTTAGACATAATATTATGTATCAAATTATTATTTTTACTTTTGATGTTTTTGCAAGCTGCTGTTCAAGTAAAGCAACTGCTCAATCCTACAAGAACAATTTGATCAAGTTTTTGTTACACACATAATGTATGTGTACTACGTTTGTCTACATTTATTCTACGGCGCTATTCTCCTTTACAGCCAGATTGATGGCCGCAAATGCAAACCAATCTAGATAGGATCTACCTCTATCATGAATAATATATATTCTATCACAATTAATAGATACCCAAGGATTACCTTATCAAGTTCCCGTAAATTTATACGTCACTTCTCTGTCAAAAGTCTTTTGTAGTCGTGACGTTACGCGGAACTTTAACGGGCTATGTCTTCATCAATTTTGTTTACTTAATTACAAAAAAAAGACTTGTCTAATAATATTTTATAAATTTATCTGACGGATTAATTATATTTTTTTAGTCATCTAATCTATTGTTTATAGGTAGGTAGGTATCTAAAATGTTCCCTGGTGTTTTTCATAAAAAATAAGCAAGTCCGTATAGTCCTGCTAGCTTAGCCTACGATCACGAAAAATACTCTTTTCGACATGTGAAAAAATGATAGATATACTGATATGATATTGGTAATCAATTAGCATCCTTTTAGGGGCGTATTCTGTACATCAATACTAACAACTTTTGTTCAACTACTTTTATCAAATTTCAAAAATAATGCTGTTCCGTAGAAAAATATCGTACACCCTGGACAAAATGTATGGAACAGCTGTGTTTTTTAGTTTTGACAAAAGTCGCAAAACAAAAGTTGTTAGTTTTGATGTACAGAATATGCCTCTAAAAGGATGCTAATTGATTACCAATAACCCTGTATACTTCCGCTCTGTCTCATTCTGACACGTAGAAAGAATTATTTCGTGGTGCGTATAATAACCGGGCTGGTGTCAACTTTGACGCCGCCTGCATGGCATCTAGCTTGGCTAAACGGTAGAAACAACCGGGATCCATAATGTAACTTGTCATCCGAGCCACGTTAGCGCTCAGTTACATACCGCGGGTCGACATTATTAAAATAAAAATTTTAGGAGGAGCCAGCGTTATATAAATTATTTATTTCTGTACATTTAATAAGTTGAACAACGAACTGATACCTACCACAAACGCCCAGGTGGGATTGTATCCTTAAATATTAAACAGTGTCTAAAAGTTTGTAAGAGTACAAAAACAAAATTAATATTCACGTCCGTATTATGATTGTTACGAAGTAGCTACAAACTTGAGAAAGTATCGAAACTTTATCAGTACGAATAATACCACATGACAGAAATTTAATCAGTAATGAGGAGATTCGTAAAATAATCGAAGTTACATGGCCCAGCGGATTAGCAAGTTGAAATGGCAGTGAGCAGGGCACATAGCAGGACTGATGACCTATGGGGTCGTAACAAAGTTTTCGAGTAGAAACCACGTACCAGTAAGCGCAGTGTAGGCGTTTATATGACGTCACTGGATGCAAGCCGCTTCCAACCGGTCTTGAGGCCAATTTACTCTCGTTAGTTCTTGTTTTTAAGTGTGTAATACGAATTGATTTAACTGCTCGCGCTGACTTGCGGTAGTGACGTCACCGCTGGTCCCAACATAATATCAGTGCTGGTTGTTTATAACCAGCAATATGCTGAGTTGGGATCAGTTTCGTGGCAAAGCATTGGGTATGAATTTCTATGAAAATTGTTCTATATTTTTTTGGTGTTTTTCGTGTTTTGTTTCTGTGTACCTAATTGTTTTGTCCCGAATAACATTTTCTGTATTTCTGTATTTTCTGTATTTGATAACTGAAACAACAGTGACAAATTTTTTCAGAGTTAAGTGAAACACGGACCTAAAATAAGTAGATATAGGCCGCGTCACACAAGTTGGCGGAAATGAAGTTAGCTACAAGTCGTGCAAAATCCAATTAACGCGCGGCTTTGTGTGAGCTTCAGTCGGGATTGGATATTACGCAGCTTGTAGCTAACTTTATATCCGCCTACTTATGTGACACGACCTATAGGATACAGGGTTATTTCTAATCAATTAGCATCCTTCTAGGGGTTTTTTTTTTATTTCGAATAGGTTTGCGTTTGACTACACACTGCCTGATGTTAAGCAGATGTGCGGTCTAGGATGTAGCACGCTTACCTAGAAGATACCTATTTACTCGGGATTTGAAGACACTCACGTTGTACTTTACTATTATGTCCACCATAAAAGGGTGACGCTTTGGTCGCGTCCGTCTAGCCGTACGATAGAAGAAAGGGGCAGGGGGGACCAGATTGTACAACTCCTGGGCGCACTCTCCGAAGTGTATCCGGTAAAAGACCGACAAACACGCTACCTTGCGACGATGCTCAAGACTTTGCAGCTGCGTCTTAGTCAAGGTTTATTCTGTACATCAAAACTAACAACTTTTGTTCTACGACTTTCGTCAAAACTCAAAAAAACAGTTGTTCCATACATTTTGTCGCGGGTGAACAATTTTTCTATGGAACAAGAAACAATTTTTTTGAGTTGACAAAAGTCGTAAAACAAAAGTTGTTTAGTTTTGATGCACAGAATAAGCCCCTAAAAAGATGCTAATTGATTAGAAATAACCCTGTATAGGAAAATATTTCCTGCAGCGGCAAGAGCAGCGGCTATGGCAGGATGTAAAGCCGGAAACATACTATCGGACGCGGCTGACGGACGCGACTGACAGCCGCGACTGATAGGTATCTAGATAATGAATTTCTACTGAGCCGTGCAAACTATCGGACATAAGTCGCGGACGTTACCTTGAGCTGGCCTTGAGCATTCGGAAGTCCGAGAGCGATCTGGCGCGCCGGATGTTTTTAACAGCAGAAAAAGTCCGCAAACCAGTAGTAACACCTGACCTGCCATCGTGTGGTCGTGGGTTCAAATCCCGATCCCGTACCAATGAGTTTATTTGGAACTTATGTACGGAATTTCACACCATTGGCTTTTCGGTGAAAGAAAACACCATGAGGCAACCTGCATAAGTCCGTAGAAGAAATTCGATGGCGTATGTGAATCCATCTACCCGCACTGGGCTAGCGTGGTGGATATGGCCTAATCACCCTTCGTGGAGAGGCCTGCTTCCTGCAGTGGGTCATTAATAAGGCTGGAACAGTACTTATCCATAGCAAATGATGATGATAAGTTAGTAATTTCTTACTTTGTTACGCCGCGCCGTATATGTAGTTAACTCTGGTGTCGTTCGTAGAACGGATGGCCGATGGGGCTGTAAAGTTTTCGAACGGAGAGCACGCACCTTATGGCAAGCGTAGCGTGAGACTATGATTTAATCAAGGCTCAATCAAGACCACGTTGGATGCAATCAATCAGTGTTCAATCGGCGTTCAATCAGTCATATTTGAATCCATTTCATTATCTTGAGATCATAGAGAAGGCTTATGTTCAGCAGTAGACGTCCTACGACTGCTAATAATGATGAGTAAATGACTTCCTTTCAGCGTAACATACCCTTTCTGCGCGGCTCCAAATACCAACGTTTGCAAAATTACTTTTGTTGTGCGATTATTCAGAAATCTTTCCTCACATTTAGGGCCGTGAAAGTTTCTTTTTGTTTAGGAGCGGGCGTCGTATTTTCCGTTCAAAAGCCTGCTTTCGTCACGTAATTATGGCTCGAATCTTTTAACGGGAAAAATAGCTGTTATTTGTAGATACACAAAGTGTTTATTTTTAAACACGAAATACACACAGCCAGAGAATCGGAGTGCAGAATTATCGGTAACTTCCCTAAATACAAGTTCTTCAAGGCGACTCTATATTTTTGTTTAGGATTAACCCTTGAATCACTAAAATCAAACTCAAAATACTCTACATAAGAAATCACTATAAGTCGCTATGGATTGCCACTTTCTTGCGCGCTTTGGTATCGAAAACTCACTAACTAAGCTTAATTGACCGAAGAAAAGCGAAGGTCTGTGCTTCCACACGACGATTTTGCTTTTGTCTGTCCGGATGTTGATTTTTGTCGACAGGTCGCATTTTCCAATGAATCTCGAAGAAAATTAGTACACAGGTTTTATAGATTACATTACTTAATGTATTTTTTTTGTCGTCGTGAATTTATTATTGGGCGGGGGAGAGGAGTACTACTATTTTATTTATTGTGACATACATAAATTAAGTTATGATGACTACTTACGAGTAAGAAGGAAATATTTTAAGGCAGCCATTTTCACCGCCCACATCATAGAAACATGTTGAGTTCTTATTGGTATGACGCAACTAGCCGTCTTACCACAAAAGTTGTACGCACGCCTTACACAATGTTTAACAGTACAAATGGCACGGTTAATTAGTGTTTAATTATTTAAATCAATTGTAGTAATGCGGTTTTTAGGGGAGGCCTATGTCCAGCAGTGGACGTCCTATGGCTGAAATGACGACGATGAATGCGGTATTAGTTTCCAACAGCGACGCAACCTGTCATGTGAAGTTACAAGTTATTGTCAACCAGTTTAGGTGGGATTCCCATTACGTAGTGTAAAAGCGGCCTAACGCCTGAAGAAAAAAATTTAGCGTTACTGTTCCCAGCTTCTATTACCTGTACTGTACTGTATTGCATTAGCCTTTTTAATAGTCCACTGCATGACGTAGGCACACACACTACACACGAAGGGCGATTGCGCCAAATCCACCACGCTGGCCCAGTGCGAGTTGGTGGATTCACATACGCCATGGAATTTCTTCTACAGACGTATGCAGTTTGCCTCACGATGTTTTCCTTCACCGAAAAGCCAGTGGTGGGAAATTCCGTACATAAATTCCAAGGAATTCATTGGTACATGACCGGGATTTGGACCCTGGACCTTACGATTGTAAGGCGAGTGTAATTACCACTAGACCATCAAAGCTTATATGTGGTGAAAAAAAAATTCCTTAAACTTTAGGTAAGCCTTAAACATTATATTAAAAATGTTTTGATGAAAGTCAAAAGATTGTTATTTTTTCTCAAAAGTAGGCTTTTGATAGTTTAATTAAATCTAGATTAAATTTCTTGAACCATTTTAAATAGTTAAAAAATCTTTACGATCTCGTCAAGCTCATTAGCTTTATGTCACTTAATTATGAAAGATGGCGGCTCGAAAGTATATTTTAGGGTTCTTTATACACGAATCTTTCATTTGTAAACTTAAAATGATAAATCTGTAACTCAATGCATACCTAATTAAGATATAATGATGTGACTTTGTAATCAAATACAGAAAGCGCAAAAGCAAATATGATTTTAATTCATATTTGGTTTCTTGCAAATAAATCCATGTTTAATCATTATCTTGCTTGATGACAAACGATGATTTAGTCGAAGATGTAGCACGCCGACTTTGGTAATACCTATTCACGCTGATCTTCAAAAAAAAAAGATATATTTCTTGCGAAACTGGCTACTACTGACTTAAGAGCCATTGAAGAACGAACTTCGCCCACCTGGTAACCAGATGAAACGTATTTTTTCTATATTATTATTTATTTACAAACACGCCTATGATAGCTTGCCTATCGCAATGTTCATGGCTATTGTTATTATACTTAAAACTAGTGACTCGCCCGGCATCGCACAGGTGGATTATACATATAAATCGTCCCCTTGAATCACTCTATCTATTAAAAAAGCGCATCAAAATCCGTTGCGTAGTTTTACGAGTAAAGATATAAGCATGCATGGGGACAGACAGCGGGAAGTGATTTGTTTTATTATAGGTAGCGATACAGATGATGTCATGAACGATTTTTTGAAGGCAAGCCTATATGATTAATTTTGTAATTAAATTATCAATCTTACTCGTATGAGACCAATTTTTACTTCCTACATGATTCGTACTTATATTGAAATATTGGTACATAGTTGCTTTCCAGGTAGTGTGAACAAAATTATATTAGCAAACCTACCAAAATACTCGTACCTATATTCTTTACATTTTTTTTCTTTACATTAAAAACTATAAGTTGGAATAAAAAATGCCAGCTATCAAAAGAGTGAAGACAAAAAAATCATTTACATTTTTAGGGTTCCGTACCTCAAAAGGAAAAAACGGAACCCTTATAGGATCACTTTGTTGTCCGTCTCTCCGTCTGTCCGTCTGTGTGTATGTCAAGACTCTTTATCTCGAGAACACGTAAAGATATCGAGTTGAAATTTAAATTGTATACGTATATCGATGAATTCTTGCTGTTGTGGAAAAGACAAACTTCTAAGTTGTCGTTTAAAAAAATTAGAGGCGTTTATGTCGCAAAAACCGCATATTTCGACACTCACAAAAATTAAAAGCTACAGGGTACTTCCCGTTGACATAGAACTATGAAATTTTTCGAGAAGCATTGTTTTAGAGTACACATATAGGAATAAATCTGAAAACGGTACATTTTTATTAACATCACAAAAAAATAGGGTCTCAAAATTCACAAAATATGGGCTCAAAATTCAAAGTGAGTAAATCGTATCATGTAAGGTGTCATATAAAAGAACTTCATTAGCACATGCTAAAACAGGTTTTTAATTATTTAAACAATGTGTATGTACGGAACCCTCGATGTGCGAGCCTGACTCACACTTGTCCGGTTTTTTTTGTTATCGAATTAAATATAGTCTTGCACACTTTTCGATAGGCAAGATATCATAGTCCATCTCATCTGGTTATCAGTATTCGTTCTCCCACGATTCTCCCCCTAGGTATACTATCTAGCCGAGAATCAAAGATGTAGAATCAAAACGTTTAGCACAAATTCGAGGGATTTCAGCCGAAAGTTATTCAAGTGGAGGTATTTTGCAATAGTGCCATTGCCTATCCCGGGAAACCATACTAATTCTGCGAAACAGAGATAGGTCAACATAGATATGGTTAGTTTTACTCTGAATAATATTTAAACAATAACTACCATCTGAGTAACACCTGTTTAATATTCTAATTAAAATAAAAAAATACAATACAGTTCAATAGTCAATCCATGTTTAATCATTATCCGTACCCAAAGGGTAAAATCGGTACCCTATTACTAAGACTCCATTGTCCGTCTGACAGGCTGTATCTCACAAACCGTAATAGCTAGAACGTTGAAATTTTGTCAGTTGACGTATTTTTGTTGCCGCTATAACGACATATACTAAAAACAGAAAAATATATATTTTTTAAAGGGGGCTCCCATACAACCAACCTTCATTTTTAGCCATATTTCGCTTGTTATTAATAACGGTGACAGGTAGATGCTTAAAATATATACAGAATATTTGTTTTAATTATTCACTTTAAAAATAAATAATTGAATTTAAATATAATAAATATTTAAGGGTGGCTCCCATATAAGATGCGTGATTTTTTTGCTCGATATTAATAACGGAAACACTATGTATATAAGATGCTTGAAATGGTCACAGAATATTAAGTTGTATATTCCATTCATAAATAAATAATTCAATAATAATAACATATTTTAAGGGTTATACCCTAAAATCGATTATTTTTATCGCGAATAAGTCTGCGTTCGTCCACCAACTCGACTGATGGAAAGCGTCGCGGACGTTGTGGTCGAAAATGAAGCACGTAGACTTAGAAAATACCCCTGGCTCTGATTTTGAAAAGCTTTTATTATCATATCTCACATTATGTTTATTTTATTTTGACGTCATACTAATCTATGGCCGCACGAAAAAGTGTCGCGTTCCGCCTGAGGCATGCGTGATAGCGAGGGCGGAACAAGCCACAGATCGACGCACAAAAGTTCGGCTTGGTTTAGTTGTTGATTCAACGATGTTTTCTTATGGCGTTATCACGTAAAATCATAATCCGTAAACCGACTTTACAGACAACCATTTTATTTTAGTTTTATTTACCTAAAAAACCCCGTACCAATGAGTTTCTTTGGAACTTATGTAAGGAATTTCACATCATTGGCTTTTCGGTGAAGGAAAACATCGTGAGGCAACCTGCACACATCCGTAGAAGAAATTCGATGGCGTATGTGAATCCACCAACCCGCACTGGGTCAGCGTGGTGGATATGGCCCAATTACCCTTCGTGGGTAGGCCTACGTCCTGCAGTGGACTATTAAAAAGGCTGGTACAGTACAGTACCTAAAAATATTTTCTTGTAAGCTTCCAAGTAGCTAATTATGGTAGAATAAATGTATCCTACATTAGCGACACTTTATTGGATGTAGTTGATTGTGGTCGGTTACAAGCGGACATAAAAGTCGCTATAAAATGTAAAAGATAGCTTTATATAGCTTTATGCTGCGAAGAACATCGCATAGTTTCCTTTAACCGAAGCGAATAAGAGTTTTGCAAGTAAAATAGCCGTGACATAGAACGGAAACGTTGAGCATTATTAAGATCATTGGTTTTGCTTTAGGCGTAGCTTTTCCAAAGTTATACGATACCTATTGCTTTTTACACGCTGCGAAACTTTTTATGGAAAATCATTTGCTTTCCAGGCAAATGATTTGTGGGTTGTAATTTTGTGAAAATTGTCTCTTATATCGAGCCAAATTGTTGTGAATAAATAAAATAAAATGAATCAGTGAAATTTTCCACTCCGATTTCAGATTTTTTAAGTTCCTAGATTTTTTCTTTTAATTCGCACGTTTATGTTAAGTGTTATTTTTTCATATATATGCATACTTTTGCATAGTGTAAAAACCTACAATTAATACAAATTATAAATATCTTATAATTTATTGAAATTTTCAAAGTGTTGGTAATTAAATTTGAAAAATACGCAAGAGGTCTCCAGGACCAATATCAGGTGGTAGTCTAACCGATAATCACGTGAGGTGGTTAAGGGTTAAGTACTTGCAGTTGCCCTGTCTTTACTGTTATCTTATTTTTGTAGCGTGCAGTTTATGTTTTTTGTTATTTTTAGTATATTTAGTAATGGTAGGTAATTTATGTATTTTACGTGTATTATTTTTAAAGTGTATATGACTTTATAAGTACGAATTTATTTTTAATAACGCACCGCCGTCTTTATTTATTCTATATTTTTATTCCATTCAAAGGATATCTGGCAGTGATCGCTATTAGCGATAAGGCCGCCACCTGTTGCACGCTATAGTTTTGATACTTTTATCTGTGTATTTTTCTTGTGTTAACAATACAGCATTTTATCTATCTATCTTTTTAAAACATATACCTACCGTCTGACCACAAAAGTTTTACACACGCTTTAGACAACGTATAAAAGTACAAATAGCACGGTTAAACAGTGTTTAAAGCGTGTTTAAATCGTTTGTGGTAAGGCGGATAGTTATTATGGATGCAGATCGGTTTTTTTTGTAGGTACATATATAATTCTGCGCTTGTCCCCCAACTCGCCTGATGATAAGCGATGTTGTGGTCGAAGATGAAGCTCGCAGATTTAGAAGATACCTAAGTAGACTCGACCAGTGTGTGTTGCCAATGATGACTTATGGCACAGAAACGTGGTCTCTCACTATGGGCCTTATTAGTAAGCTCCAAGTAGCCCAACGAGCCATGGAGAGGGCTATGCTCGGAGTTTCTCTGCGAGATCGAATCAGGAATGAGGAGATCCGTAGAAGAACCAAGGTTACCGACATAGCCCAGCGTGTTGGCAAGTTGAAGTGGCAATGGGCAGGGCACATAGCGTGGAGAACTGATGACCGAAAAATTCTCGAGTGGAGACCACGTACCGGCAAGCGCAGTGTAGGTCGTCCACCCACAAGGTGGACGGATGACCTTATTAGGACCCACAGGATCGCGCTGGATGCAAGCCGCTATCAACCGGTCTTATTGGAAATCATTAGGGGAAGCCTATGTCCAGCAGTGGATGTCCTATGGCTGACATGATGAATGATGATGATGATGAAGTAGACTCTGAAAAATAGGCAAGAGACAGCGGCGGATGGCAAAAACACTATGATAATCATTATCAGCCTATGCCCAGCAATCAGGGATTGAGGGACTTTTACGTTTTATGACGAACTTGAAAAACAGTAAAGCCCAATCGAGTAGTGTAGCTGGACTATGGATATTCTTTATAAATATTTCTAGCCAAGAGCTTGAAAACAAAATGCCTTGTAGAAATCCAGCTAAAGCTATTTCTTAGGTAAATCTCTACGAGCAGTCTAGCTAAAATACTCAACTGGAGATCTTTTCGAGAGATATGAGCAAAATAGAACAAAACCACCAACCTCCTTTCTGAGATAAATAAGACACTGAATCATAGTAACAAATGGACCTGCAAAATATACTGTTGTTCGCAAGGACGACGACGATGTTTGAGACTATGATTTATTAATGATAAATTTGACGCCTTCATAGTAGAAACTAAGGCACCCTTTGAATACAAAGACATTGACCAAAATTTGGAAGTGAGTGGCAAAAATGCGACTAAAATTCGCTCGCAAAAGAAAAACAAAATGTAAATTTCCAAAGATATAAATCACTAAATTTAATTTATTTGGCTCCAGATATTTTATGAGCAATTCCATTCAGCGTGGCAATTCTGCCAGCATACTGGCCACGCTGCCAACTGGCAGTGGGCTTGAGCATTTGGATTATTTTTATATAGACCTTCTACCGTCTGCGGATGATACAATTGCTTTTTATGAAGTAGTAATTTAAATATGTAGTTTTAGCTTAAATTTGTGTTTTTAATTAGTGCTCCTTAGCACTGTGTTTGTCGTAGTTGATGTAAGCACTTGCGAATTGTTTATCCCAAAATAAGACACGTTATGTAAAACTTTTCATTTTTAAATCACTTAAATCGACAATGTAGGTACCTACGCAAACTTGCAAATGTCGGGCGAGACAGCTGTGGGCGGTTGAAAAACCGTTAAAAAACAAGTATTCTTATTTGTTTAGCACCTATCTATGGGAGCATCAAGAGGGTTGAGGGCTGTATCGATAGATAGCTATTGCATAAATAAATCAGCTTTATTTTATATCACACAATCTTTTTACATTTGAATATCTACTATTGTACTCACGTTGCGAGACTTGCATTTTTATATTTTAAGTTTTTGTTTGCATTAGATAAATAATGTATCAAACAATAATCATGTTTAAGAACCAGAAATATAAATTATTGTACAATATTCCAGATTAGGAATTAGGTAACTGTGTTATATCCGACAATCTTCTAGCATTGTAAAGTTACCGGCCAAATCGTGTTCAAGCTGATAGAACTAAAGACATCAAAACATTATCACTGGGTTACATTCTACAGCCGTGGTGGTCTAGAGGTAGTGACGACCGCCTTACAATCGTGAGTTTGTGGGTTCAAATTCTCGGTCCCGTACCAATGAGTTCTTTGGAATTTATGTACGGAATTTCACACCACTGGCTTTTCGGTGAAGGAAAACATCGTGAGGCAACCTGCATACGCCAGTAGAAGAAATTCGATGGCTTGTGTGAATCCATCAACCCGCACTGGGCCAGCATGGTGGATATGGCCTAATCACCTTTCGTGGGTAGGCCTAGATCATGCAGTGGACTGTTGAAAAGGCTGATACAGTACAGTACATTCTTATCAAAACAGAGATTGAGATGAGATTGTCTACGATAAATAATGTAACAGACAAAAATCATGTTTAAGAACCAGAAATATAAATTATTGTACAATATTATAGATTAGGAATAAGGTAACTGTGTCAAATACAACAATCTTCTAGCATTGTAAAGTTACCGACCAAATCGTGTACAAGCTCATAGAACTAAAGACATCAAAACATTATCACTGGGTTACATTCTTATCAAAACACTGAGATTGCCTACATTGTCTCTAAACACCCTATTATCTCAGAATACATCTCTGAATCGGCAGCGAAGGGTGTTGAACGAAACATTTCTATACGGATCCTTTCCCTCGCCCGGGCGTACGTACCTACTCGAATATGTAGGTATAACGAAAACGGTTTGTAGATACGTATGCAAATACGAGGTATAGCCTTCTTCAGATGGTTTTCCGGTACTCAGGAACATTATTCGATACCTCACACCGTCTTATTTCAACCTGTGGCGGATCGACTAACATTTTGTTGTGTATTTATGTCCACATATTCTTTCGACCCAATTTTAGTTTCAAATAAAGTGGGATATACATTATTCTAGCCAATGAGATAGTGGTCGGATAGTCGACTTGCAAACGAGGAAATTACATGTTATTTTGTGTGTCATTTTAAATTTCGAGTGTCACGATTCAGGTTTTGGTTTCGAATAGCAGACTTTAGGTATCTGATTCTAATGACCAAGTTCAGGTTTCAGGTTGTCAGGTTGGTTGATCAAGGTTATTAGAATTATTATAGCTTAAGTTTTCTAATAGATAAGTAACTATCACTTTTGCGATACGTTTGTATCCGTATTTAGCATTTTTGTACGTAGTCGCAACTGTAGGTTGGTACCTAACCTAAACCAACTTTAGTCCATTGTTGAAAACTTGAACCTACCCTTGAATAGCGAATGCATATCCATCACTTTTTTGTATATTTATATGTATTCAGCTTAGAGCAAATAAAAAAATCAAGAGAGAATGTTGTAAACAAACAAGTGAGGCCGACTAAAACTACGCTACACCGTGTAAAGACAATCACACACACATCAACGTACAAGGAAACTACGCCTTGGCTTGTCAGTCGAACTATGGCGGCGCAGCAGTGACGCACTCACACATGTATAAAAAACCGGCTTCACTTGACTGTTCAACGACGTTCCCTCTTGATTTTTTTATTTGCTCTGAGGTATACTGTCATAATTCTCTGTAGTGATTCTTATTTCCGTGTAGTCGCGTGTCATTACGGCGATGACGTGCCGTAAGCCGCGCACGCCAGCGCCTACATTACGACGGTACAGCTGACTCGCCGCTCTCATTCCCAGGCCGAGGTAAGTAAACTCAGATAAGTAAGAGCGGAAGTGGGGCCAATGTTCCGCCGCTGATAAAACGACACCTGCCTCTCTGTGTCCATTGACACTGCGCCGCAAAAACTAGATAGCTATCGCCGCGCGCCGCTCGCACCGCAGCGCAGTTTATATTTTTTAGAAATTTGCTGTTGTACCGGGAATCGTTTGGATTGATTTGTTTACAGACCAATTCCATTTCCTGTACCTATCTGCGGAGTTTATAAGCTAAACGAGAACTACGTTCGGTTTTGTGATATCAACGTAGGTCGAATATTTAGAATTGTAGATACTAGGTACAATTATATAGCAGTTCATTCAAAATCACAACAATGTTGTTAAAATAGACTCAATTTTAAAACTTAGCATAATATCTAAGCACTATATAATATAGATATAGATAATGACATCACAGCCTGCTACTCATTTTCTTTCACAAACCTCCTTACTCGGTATGTACGGATACGTGCTCCTTAAAAGCCTTAAAACCAATTTATTACTCACATACCTCTGCACTCATTTGTTCCGCTCAATCGCATTACGATTCATATGCCCAAATCAAAGGCGAAAATAGGTACCTTTTCCGAAGTTACCAGTTTCCCTTTAGTCGTCAAAATCGGGGTAAAAAGCGCGCGGTATACGGAAATGGTGCGAAATAGAAAGGCGCAGCGATTGACTTCGAGGACCCTTGTGAGAAAGCTGGCTGGGAAGCCGCGAACATACAAAAAAGCTACCTTATCCTTATAGTGGTGGGGGTGTTGTGTGCTTTTGTGATTGCCAGCCGTTGGAACACGGTTTGCTTTCTCGCACTTCGCTATTCTGGTCACATTCGTATTTTCTGTCTGCCTTTTTAGTGTAGCCACCTGTCTTTATGTGTGTACCCACCTGTCTATAAATTACCTGTCTTCTAAGTACATACGTGTAGTTTCTTTAGACGAATGACATGTTTAAGCCTTCTACAATATCATTTTACTCATCGTTTACAATCGTTGTGACAAATTTTGCTACAGAAACAACGCTAAAAGTGCAAAATAGCAACTGTGCAATGATTACACGCAATAACTTAAACACAAATTAAAGGATTGTATACCTACAATTTTATGTAGAGCGTGTTTCTATAGACGACGCGGCGACGTCTACATTCTAGGACGGATATAATATTATATTCATCATACAATATATGAAAATAATAATAAATAATATACCAACGTATACAATGTGAATAATTCTAAAAATTGCGAAAAAATCTGCTGATTCATAGATAGACAGATAATCATTTATTTTTGGTAAGAATAATTACATATATTGGTATACAAAAATATACTATGAGCAACACCCTACGAAACGTCAAAATAACAATTAATATTTGTGTATTAGGCATGATATTACAGTAAATTTAATTAAAATTCGGTACATAACATAATATTACATATATTTAGTAATGTAAGAATCAGTTCTTACAATTTTCAGAATTATTCACATCGTCTACGTTGGTCATAATTATAAATATAATGTTATATCCGTCCTAGAATGTAGACGTCGCCGCGTCGTCTATAGAAACACGCTCTACATGTAATTGTAGGTATACAATCCTTTAATTTGTATTACCAATCTTACATAAGTACTACATCCCCAACCTGCATTGCACTAGCGTGATAGGTATGACCTAATCACCTTTCCTGGACCTACGAGTATGTTTAGACTGGACATATTAAAAAGGCCGGAACAGATAACCCGACTTCCATTTAATCCTCATCTTCAACAAAAAAAGGGAAATGTTTCTCACCTACGTATCGTATCAAAGAGTATACAAGTGTCCCAGCCTATATTGGAAAACCCAAAACGACGGTCGGCAGACACCATAATGCTATAGGCTCAAATATTATGGGTCAACGCTTCGAAGGGTAACGCGTGCCTTAAAACAAAATGTTTACGCCTTTCTATAGACGTTTTTTTCTTACTCTATGTACCTTATTTTACCTGTTAGTCCCATCATCATCATTTTAGTCGTAGTGTCCGCTTATGGATATAGGCCGCCTCTAAATATTCCCAATAAAACCGATCGTAAATGGCTTGCATTCAGTGCAATTCAGAACGTCTGCCAACCTTGCGGGCTAGTATGCGCGCCACGAAATATTTCTTTCGTGATGACAAAACGAGACAGCGTTATGGCAAAGTATATATCTGTCACTTTTTCACATGTCGAAACGAGTTCTTTTCGTGGCTTTTCGTGGTTGCATGTTTAGCTTGTCCGTAAACGTTGTTAGAGGTATATTTTACTTTCCAAGAGCTCTGTTTTTGAACCGCCAAATCGAATGCTTTGCTTTCCTATGCTGTTTACTTAAACAGACATAGATTTTCAATACCTGCTACTTACTTCTCTTATGCGGACTCATGACCATTTACGTATACGTTCTAGCAATTTATCGGTTCATAAATAGAGCCTCACTACATGGTCTCCATTCGAAAACTTTTTAAAAGTCGACTATCGCGTGCTTGTGCCCTACCAACTGCCATTTTAACGTGATAATCCACTGGATATAGGCTTTCCCTATTTTGTAAGTGGTTTGCATCCCGAGAGATCCTGCGGCTTTAATGAAGTCTTAAGTTATAGTTAAGGCTTCTACAAATTACAATAATATTAGGAAGGAAATTCAAAGTTTTACACACAATCACACAGGCTGTGTTTCCTTGTTTAAATAGATTTTAGAGATACATTCTTAAGATATTCTGTACGTGACGTCGAAAGTACCTAGCTTTGATTTATAGATAATTATGATAAAGATACGGCAGAGAAAGTACCTCAAGCGACATTTTTTTGCAGATCGTAGTAGAGTCGGTTTCGTGATTAGAGATAGAGCAGACCTTGTTTAAAAATTATTTGGTGAAAAACTTTAACAAAATTGATTTTGTCGTAGTGCGTTGTTTAAAATCTTATCAAAAATGAAAAGTATTATCTAGATTATGGTCAACTATTACAATCTGTTGTTTCATAAATTGCAAGAATTTTTAATACCTAGTGTACAATTACAATTTTGCCACCAGCAACCTTTTCTTAGGTAAATCAATATCATGAGGTAAATATAGTATGTATGTAGAATATGTTGATATATAAGGTATTGTAATAACTAAAACAAAGGCCTAAAATTTCGGAGTACAGAGATACCTACGTACGCGGGTACAATACATATACCTGTCGTCGTCTCAATTGAAACGAAACAATGGCGAATAACTTATTCACAGTGGCTTTCCTCTCCTTATTCAACACTATTTCTTATGCTATTTACAGTTTTCTTCTCACATTCTTTGTTCTTTGAACTATGAAGTAGGTACAAATATTTTTAACCAACTTCAATAAATGAGAATGTTCTCAATTTGAGTACATTCTCATTTATTGTTTATTATCATGTACTTTTGAATGGCTATTACGGGATATTTTCGACATTTGTGGCTGATTTACGAACACGTCCATTCTTTTTCAGGGTTCCATACCTCAAAACGAAAAAAACGGAACTCTTATAGGATCACTTTGTTGTCCGTCTGTCCGTATGTCAAGACTTATCTCGGGAACGCGTTAAGATATCTTGTTGAAATTTAAACTGTATACGTAATACGTATATCTATGGTCTCTTGCAGTTGTGTAAAAAAAAACTTCTCAGTTATCGTAAAAAAATTTTGAGCCGGTTATTTAAAAACCGCATATTTCGACACTCACAAAAATCAAAACCTACAGGGTACTTCCCGTTGACATAGAACTATGAAATTTGGCGAGAAGCATTGTCTCAGAGTACACATATAGTAATAAATCTGAAAACTGTACATTTTTATTTAAATCACAAAAATAGGGCCTAGATTAACAAAATGTGGGTTCGAAATTCAAAGTAATGTAAGGTATCACATAAAAGAGCTTCATTAGGACATTCTCAATTTTGTGAAATTTTCTGGATTTGTATGGAACTCTCGGTGTGCGAGCCTGACTCGCACTTGTCCGGCTTTTTTCAATGAAATCTTGGTTCACTACTGTGGTAAGTAAGTAAAATGATGAAATCGTAAAATTACTTGGCGAAGGCCAAGTAATTTTACGATTTCATCATTTTGCTATAAGTATGCTATAAGTAGCATCCTCAAACCAAGTACTAAAGACAATATTTATTTAAATGACTTAGAACTCAATAATTTGTAACAAACCACTATGGAATTTTATTTCCCGTTCGGAAGTTTATTTGGAATTCGGTTACCAGATTTTTGCTAAGTACAAAACTAAGCTCTAAATTTGTCGTGTCTATCTAATTATTTGGTACAAATGCAAGGTTTTGTATTTCTTACTACTACTCTTACTTAAAGAAATATTTGTATGGTGAAAATAATTTAAAATGATTTGTTTCTAATGGCAGAGAAAAATGAGACAATATTATGTATCTGTACGTATTGCTAATTCCTTTGTCTTACTAAGTACCTAAAATGTAACGCTTTATTGAAAATAAGTATTTGGCGTTTACATTTCATCAAATAAATAGATGTAGGTAGGTACGTGGCGATCTCTCATACATATACACTTCTGAATAAGATATAGAACTTCAAAGATTCAGCGACACAAACAGTAGACAACTGACAAAGTGTTGTCGCAGCCGATAGTCCGTCCGTCCATAAAAATGTGTCACAAAGTTCTCTATTTACTTCAAAATACGAACCAGTAGCGTACCTAGGCGCTCAGAAGAATTACAAGTAATAGAAGTATTGCTAAATTGTACTCAAATAAAAACTATGGTACAGCTGTCTTATACATATCTGGCTATACGCATCATACGCGAGAGTGAGTGGAATAAAAAACGCAATGTCTGTCGTTTCACAAAACAAGTCCCACGGCAAAAAGTGAAACTAATTTTAACAGATCGCCCTGACGCGTAGTTCTGAGAGTTTTCTTTCAAGAAAAGTGCTCTAGTATCTCTATATGAGTAAAACTAGAGTCCGCATCACGACAGGAGTCCCGATAAATAAGTGAAACTATTTTTAACGTTTCGGCCATGCGATTGTGGCGACGAGTCTGGGGGACTTCTTTCGTGAAACGCACTTTACGTCATAATCACCAGTTGAAATGTCAAAATAGTCAAAAATTAGGTTAAACATGGTATTTTGTCTTTTTCGTGAATTTGAACCATCGGGTCCAGTAAGAAGGTTCAAATCTCTGGTCATATTACCTTCCTGCTATTTACCTTTTTGAATTAGGACACCCGAGATAGCTCAATGCTAGTTTGTGAAATTAACCCTCCGAAATTACGTAAGTTCGGGTGTATGTGCATATTTATCTAACAGCTTTTAAATTTCATAGTTAAAATGTGACAGAGTGATGCTCTTGCTATTTCTGAGCGACGACCCACCGGAGGAGGTACTCAATTCGACGCGAATATTTTTTTTTATGTATAACCACGCATAACTTTTTTCATAGCAGTCCGATTTTAATAATTCTTTTTTTATGGGAAAGAATATACTTCGAATTAGTCCCATTATTTTTTTTTATTTGATCTAATACGGGATTATTTATTAATACCAACGTAGACAAACTATCGAAATTGGCTGAGCCATTTTTAATAAATCAACAATAATGTGAAAAATGCTACATCGATCTGTGCGAATTCGAATTCGCGTATATTTATACGCGAATTCTGTACACGGGTGAAGTCGGTCATGCTATTTTTTGTAAAAAATAATTATAGTACGGGAGGTTTGGCTAGGCGTAAGCGACGAGGGCCACAGTCTCACTGTCTCTCGCACCCCAAAGGATATCGCACCTCGAAGGTAGGAGAAGCAAAATGTTTCCCTCTATCAAATAAAACAACGAAACATTGTCAAGCTTGCGATAAATGCTTTCGTTTACTCTCTTCTCATTTCAAATGAAATCTACATTTTTTGGAATAAATAACGAAAAAAAATTTTTAATTCATCCGGTATTACCAGAAGGCCTCGCAAAATATATATTGCCCACATGAAACTTTGTCCTGCTCCGTCTCTGATATTGTTATTGCGAACCTAGGGACGAGAAGTTTGAGAAGAATCTCTTGATCTACATTACATGTCTACCGAGGTGGACCATGACCTTCAAATATAAAATAGTAAGGAACTCTAATTCATAACAAATTCTACACATTAAGTGTAACAATGAGTACAGACCGTTTCACTCACGAAGTCGCGCCCCTCTACAGTAAATTATTGATTTGCATTTATACGCGTAGACCTCGTTTGTACACCTTACGCCTTAGTGTGCGTGTAGAGGCTAATAGTACACAGTAAAAAAAAATTATCACTTAGGTTAGAGGGTTACACTGTCGTACAACTATATTCAATAAATATGGAGGGGCGCGCCTTCGTGAGTGAACAGATCTGTACCTACTTCAAATCAAAATGTAGGTAAGTCTGATTCAAAATGCGAACCAGTTGCGGCTTGATTTAAATTTGGAACGAAAGCAGATTGATTTGGATTGGTTCTTAGATTTTATTTATAGAAGTAGATTATTTGTGTAATTTTATTTGTGAGATAAGACGCTTTGATCTTACGGAGACTTACGCAGGAAACTACATCAGGTGACGCCAATAGTTAGGTACTGTACTGTACCAGCCTTTTTTATTAGTCCACTGCAGGACGTAGGCCTACCCACGAAGGGTGATTGGGCCATATCCACCACGCTGGCCCAGTGCGAGTTGGTGGATTCACATACGCCATCGAATTTCTTCTACGGACGTATGCAGGTTGCCTCACGATGTTTTCCTTCACCGAAAAGCCAATGATGTGAAATTCCGTACATAAGTTCCAAATAAACTCATTGGTACGGGATTGGGATTTGAACCCAGGATCTCACGATTGCAGGTCGGGTGTTACTACCACTAGACCACCACGGCTATATAATATAATAGTTAGGTACACAGTACACTATTATCTATGAATACTCACAGAGCACAACAAATTTTCTATTCGTTCCCTCTCTTAGACATGCATGTCACATCTGGAAAGATCTATGGCTCCGCTTTAACATTCTATCGCTGATAGATAAATAAACATTTTGTTGTTAACATAAAAAAAATACAAACCAAAAACAATATTTCTTCAATGTAACAAGTGACGTCCTTATCGCAAAACTATCTCTTCTAGAGTCGATAGGTGCCTTTTCGTCGAACCATACAGATTACGAAGCTATTTCCATATGAAACGTTTCACTGAGCGCTTGCAGTCGACTTGTACTTTCCTGAAGCACCTATATCCTGCTAAATTCTCCTCGATGTCAAACGAGCGAAGATATTTAAAAGACAATTTCAAAGACGAACAGTTCAGTTTGTTCCACAGTTTGCAATTTCGAGTTCTATTTGAATGCGAGGACGTTTCATCTGGAAAATAGTAACAAGTGCCGCTAAAGGCTTCTTTCCTCTACATCAGTCTTATCTTTATCCGATTCTTTTCACGTCGAATATCTCTTTTATATCTGAGTAAATTATATCGATTGATTAGGAGTAAGCGTTAAAAATTAAGTAAGTTCGTATAAGTCGGGTGGCTAGCCCTGGTGTCAGAGGTTTTAGGCCGCCTGAAGGCCTCTGACATGGCTAAACGGTTAAAACGACTGGGATCAAATAGGAATAAACATTGATATTTTGTTTATAAACTAAATGACTGATAATTTCGTCAAACGCTTCCTATTTATACTAAATGGGTATTTATATTAATTTTACACTATTCACAAGTTAGGAATAGAATTATGTCAAGGGTTTATGCAAGCAAAATAATTCTAATTTAGTGTTATGTTTGCCACCTTAAATTACGATTTTTTTTTAATTCACTTGATTCATGAGCTAGTGCGGTGTGGTGCTAATAATGAAGTATCTAGATTAGTTTTGCACTGAATTTATTAAACATACAATCCCAGACAATTTAATATTTGGTAAATTTATTTGATTAAACGAAAAAAATCTAATTAATTTCGTTTATCTATAAATGTGTTTACGCTGCGTAGGGACAAAATAACGCATTTTATAAATAATTTATTACAATATCAAACAAATAAAATTTTAAGACATTAAATTCAACGAATTTTATGAATCACAAAGTTCAATTAAACGAAATTGAATTTATATCGAAAGGATCGTAATTATTTCAAATTAAAAAGGTTTCAGCGGATCCCCGTTTCGCAACAATCAAAGCCCAAAAATTTAAATTTGTTAACGAATGGCCAGGATAGATACACTTTAATTAATATTTTATTTTTGTAATGGAAACGTTTTGAAGTTTTAAATAAAGATTTCGCTGATGTTTTTTCGGGTCGAATTTCGGAGTTTTCTATTAAGGCTAATGTGAACCGCAAACTTGGCCATACAAAATAATAGGCCCAATTATGAAGGCACCATCGTAAATACAATAGCAACTTAAAAAGTTTTCTCACTATCGAATGCTGAAAGTGAAAAAGAATCAGAAATATTCTAAATTGCATTGCTAATATACTAGTAACTACGATGACGCCTTCATTTGGGCCTAATAAGCTGTTATCTGAGCTGTGGTGGCCTAGAGGTCCCAAATCCCCGGTCCCGTACCAATGAGTTCTTTGGAATTTATGTACGGAATTTAACACCACTGGCTTTTTGGTGAAGGAAAACATCGTGAGGCATCCTGCATGCGTCCGTACAAGAAATTCGATGGCGTATGTGAATCCACCAACCCGCACCTAGGCCAGCGTGGTGGATATGGCCCAATCACCCTTCGTGGGTAGGCCTACGTCCTGCAGTGGACTATTAAAAAGACTGGTACAAGTTGTTATTTACCTCTAAATTTTAGGTATCCGATTTTGTGTGTTTTTTTTTCATGTACCAAGCATTATATCAACCGCTTGAATAAGCCTCTAAAAGTCATATTTTTACGCAAAAACTTGACTGAAAAGTACTATAAACTAAACTTTTCTATATAAAATAAGACGTACTAGCGTGCAAACTTTCTTACTCAAGCTATGGACACCAAAAACATTTTGTTACAATTTAAGGGGTGAAAAGAGTTTTCTTCCGAAACGAAAATTTTATCAAAAATGTACCGAAAATTCTCGATGTTTTATAGAAAACGCGCAAACTGTGGTCGACTCAGACGCCTTTTAATGGAAAAATACTAAAAGCTTGCGTACGTTCATCCGGGGTAAAAAGAAAACGGTCGGCAGTACATCATTTATCTTGGAGGATGTACGGCACATTTAACTTCGGGGATGATTCCTCAAAACCCGAAGGTTTTTCAACGTATGAAGAGTAGAACGAGCCCATATTTTACCCGGCGCTACTCCATTAGTGACGCGGAACCCCAACCAATATGGCCGGGCGAATCTGCAGTGACAGGGACAGGGCCATTCACCCCGCGTGCAACCAACCCCTCGTTTTTGTTATAAAATCAATATATTTGGAACAGGGCTTCCCACTGCTAACAATATACGAATGTGTAGTCGCTCTGGTATTAATCCTTATCCCGTCAAAGGAGGGATTAAAAACGCCATAACGAAGGGCGAGATTCATTTTTGTTTTTCTCGAAAATTGTAGATATTTGACAGAAGTATTAATTTTGTTTGAAAAAATAAGTCAATGATTCTACCATTTTTGTTTTTCTCGTCAAAACACAGGTATTTGAAAAAGTTATTAATTTATTAGCTGAAAGTTGAAGATTTAATACATTATTTAATTGCGTAGGTATGTTATATGTAATAATACAACTTAAATACAACATTATACACATTTGATACGAAATGAATGAAATTTAAGACCATTATTATTATTTATTTTTATTAAATTGTAAAAAAACATTCTTTATGTTACCTTGTTTTAGTATTTACCTACATTTAAGTATGTAATATTTTTTCTATGACGTGTAGATTGACATTTTATCACTTAATAAATAACTTACTTATGACTTCTAACTCATGTTAAATACATATACCTATCATAGCGAGATCGAATCATAAAATAATGGTAAATCAATGAACCAATAAAATAGATTCCAGCATAAGTAGATACAGGGCAGCAGGCCATATAGCACGGAAAATTGATATCCAAAATGAAAATTTTCTTGTCCCATCCCGTCCTATATTTATGTATTCACGTCTTCTGTTAAATAGTTAACACATTAACACAATGTCCATAATTATTATACGATTGAGTACCCCGCGTGAGTAAAACACTTTATTATTAACATTAAAAACACAGAACACAGAAAAAACACACAGAAGGCAAAAAAAGCAACTTAAAACTAGTGCAACAAAGGGCGGCCTTATTGCTTACAGCAATCTCTTCCAGGCAATGATGAAAATGACCAAACATTTTTTCTATCAATTAACCCTTTTGGGTCTCGTTAACGAGCTATTATTATACGTAAAATATTATCAATGAACACCTCACTTCATGACCCGTATACGTAAACGCGTAGGCCGCGGGCGTAGGCATCCAATATTTCATTATTACGCGTCCCTTCCTAACTTGGTAAAGTTATTATAAAACACGTGCTGAAACGTACACTTTTATCTATCAATCTTGTAATCCGGCTTGATTTACGAGGGTCCTAGTACAGTTCCGCGGCATAAAAACAAATTTTGTGAACTCGAGCCGATATTTAACCTGAAACGAGTAAAGCTCGCCGAATAAAACATTGATGGCGGTAGAGTTATCGCCCACGTTCTGTGTACATTTCTTGCCTGTAGTGTAGACGGTGGATACGGTGTTGTTTTTAAACTATCGCGATTTGAACACATTATTATTATATACTACGGGACTAATCGGTGGTCACGGGTAGACTCAACAACGGGGTAGACGGGGACTCTACCCGTAACCACGGTTTCGATGCAACTCGGCTGAAACGTCGGGATGATGAGGTATTTATTTATCTCGTAATTTTAGTGCGCAATTAGTCCCGCAGTATATAATAATAGTGGATACGGTGTCTTGTAAATAATGCTTATAAATGTATTGTCGCAAAAGCTAAAGACAAAACTAGTGTGACACGCTTTATTGCATATTAATTACTCGCTGCGCCCCGCGGTGTTACCCGCGTTAGCCCGAGATAAAAAGTAGCCTATGTGTTAATCCAAGGTCTAAGCTACCTCCATACCAAATTTCATCTAAACCGGTTCAGCCGTTTGTTCGTGAAAGAGTAACAAACATCCATACATACTCGCAAACTTTCTCGTTTATAATATTACTAGTTTTTACCCGCGGCTACGCCCGCATACGCAATATACCATTATAATTTATAGCCTATGTGTTATTCTGATATATAAGCTATATTATTGCAAAGTTTCATCTCAATCCGTTCAGTAGTTTTTGCGTGAAAGAGTAACAAACATCCATACATCCATCCATCCATCCATCCATCCTCACAAACTTTCACGTTTATAATATTAGTAGGATAGTACGATAACGATAATCCTTATCCTTAATCCTTACTAATATTATAAGTCCGAAAGTGTACCTATTTATTTGTTTGTTCCTCGTTCGCACAGCAACATAGCAACGGATTGACTTGATTTTTAGGGTTCCGTACCTCAAAAGGAAAAAACGGAACCCTTATAGGATCACTTTGTTGTCCGTCTGTCCGTCTGTCCGTCTGTCCGTCTGTCCGTCTGTCCGTCTGTCCGTCTGTCCGTCTGTCCGTCTGTCCGTCTGTCCGTCTGTCCGTCTGTCCGTCTGTCCGTCTGTCTGTCTGTCCATCTATCCGTCTGTCCGTCTGTCCGTCTGTCCGTCTGTGTGTATGTCAAGACTCTTTATCTCGGAAACGCGTAAAGATATCGAGTTTAAATTTAAACTGTATACGTATATCTATGGTTTCTTGCAGTTGTGTAAAAGAAAAACTTCTCAGTCACCGTATAAAAAAGTAAGATCCATATACGAGTATGTCGTAAAAAACAGCATTATTTCGACACTCAGAAAAATCAAAACCTACAGGGTACTTCCCGTTGACATAGGTAGAACGATGAAATTTGGCGAGAAGCATTGTCTCAGAGTACACATATAGGAATAAATCTGAAAACTGTACATTTTTATTTAAATCACAAAAAAATAGAGCCTCAAAATTCACAAAATATGGGTTCAAAATCCAAAGTGAGTAAACCGTATCATGCAAGGTATCATATAAAATAATTTCATTAGCACATTCTAAAACAGGTTTTTAATTATTTTAACAATGTGTTTGAACGGAACCCTCGATTTGCAAGCCTGACTCGCACTTGTCCGGTTTTTTTTGGGAATAGTTTGGAAGATTGATTTATCCTGAAAAAATAAAAGGTTCCTATGGGATAGCACAAAAATCAAAATATCATATCGGCGAAGCCGCGGGCAATAGCTGTACTGTAATGTTCAGCCTTTTTTTTGTCCACTGCAGGACGTAAGCCTACCCACGAAAGGTGATTGGGCCATATCCACCACGCTGGCCCGTTTCCGCCGCGTTTGTCTTTTAGTAAAACTTCTTATACAGTTACACTTATAAAAAAATGCTTATCTAAATACAAAATTAGATCCAAATAGAGACGTTCTCGAAGTCCAAAATAAAAAAACGCAGAATTATTTTCATGTAAGAATTGTTCTTTACTGCTAAGATTGGGCCGGCTTACGAGTAAAAGCATTCTAACGTAACTAAAAATGTAAACCATATTGTGTCACAAGAATTTCTATTTCGGTAGCTTTCAAATGACGCCAGACGTGTGACTAACGAACAGCTCCCTTCACTAAATACCTTTAAAATTAAATCACCCTCCCCGTGCCCGTGAGTCAGCCGGTTTTCGATCAGACACAGTGTTGCCGGCTTAAAAGATCAAGCTACCGGGCAGCCAGCAAAAAAAGCTATAAATCAAAAAATTACCTAGTAAATAAAGGGTTTACGACTGGTCGTATTGGACAACATTTCGGGAGGCCTATGTCCAGCAATTAATACCCTGCAACTAAACCGATTATGAGCCTAACTCAATTTACTGACTAAAAACATTAAATTTAACAAAACAAAATAATAAATACGATATTGTTATTTACTAAAACAATATTTCCTTGCTATACCTAAAACAGACAATTCTTGTTGATATGAATTGGCAATAGGTAACTAAGTCTTGTATTTTTTACTAGCATGTTTTAGAATTTAAATGTTAGTTGAAATTAGTTAGTAGTTACTTTTCTACACTTCTATTCTGTCTTTCTTCATTTGCATATTTTAAAATACATTAAGCCCGATTACAGAGGCGCCAGCGTAACTATATTAGCTAAATAGCATAGTTCTGTTTCTTTTTCACTTTAGGCATTCGATAGAGAGAACGCTTTTTACGCTGCTATTTAATACACTGGCGCCTCTGTAATCGGGCTTATTGTCACGATAGTGAACAATGACCGTCTTACTACAAAAGTTTTACGCACGCATTAGACAATGTTTAACAGTAGGTATATACCTACACATTGCACGGTTAAACAGTGTTTAAATCTTTTGTAGTAAGGTAGTCATATTTTAAATTACCTGTTAAACCATTACCGTACACCGTGTTCCAGCCAAAAATACCGTACTACCACGGCAAATGCCGTGTATCTGGCAACACTTAATCAGACGCCACATTTCTCAAAGGATGAGCAACGTCTAGCGCGAGGTTCGCCAGGTTCGTGAAATGAGCCATCACTCAATTTGATTAAGGTTTTGAGTACGAACCTAGTAGCAATCGATTTATAGATAGAACTAGCGACCCGCCCCGGCTTCGCATAGGTGTACTGTACTGTACTGTACCAGCCTTTTTTAATAGTCCACTGCAGGACGTAGACCTACCCACGAAGAGGTGATTTGGCCATATCCACCACACTGGTCTAGTGCGGCTTGGTGGATTCACATTACGCCATCGAATTTCTTCTACGGACGCATGCAGGTTGCCTTACGATGTTTTCCTTCACCGAAAAGCCAGTGGTGTTAAATTCCGTACATAAATTCCAAAGAACTCATTGGTACGGGACCAGGACTTGAACCCACGACCTCACGATTGCAAGGCGAGTGTCAATACCTCTAGGCCACCACGGCACCACGCATAGGTGTATTATTCATATAAACCTTTCTCTTGAATCACTCTATCTATTAAAAAAACGCATCAAAATCCGTTGCGTAGTTTAAAAGATATAAGCATACTTATAGACAGACAGGGAAGCGACTTTGTTTTATACTATGTAGTGATTACGAACATACACGAAATATATCCTCGTATATGCTACCGAGCTTATAATACTAGGTGTATCCGTTATGTTGGCAGGTATCGGTAGGCTAGACGAACATCTTATTATTATATACTACGGGACTAATCGCGCACTAAAATTACGAGATAAATAAATACCTCCTCATCCCGACGTTTCGGCCGAGTTGCATCGACCGTAGTCACGGGTAGACTGATACCATATCATATCATTCTAAAATACCAATGTAGGTAGGTACTTACTCATCATACTGGAAGATATCGCTTTCAGCGATAAGGACGTATGTTATCTTTCTATTTATTAGGTATTATGAGACCAACTTACTGTGAAATAGGGAAAAAATCAGCTGTGACAAAACATGGAACAGCTGATTTTTTTGCGATTGCAGTTTTATTCCGTAGTAAATATTTATCATAAATACGAGCAGCATGGTATCCTACAATATTTTAGTGGTTTAGATAACTTGTATTTTAAATAAATGTCTGATTTATATTTTAAGAAAATAGATCTTTCTAACAGCAAAACCAATTAATAATTTACCCAACTAAAGAATTTATGAAAGGTAGACTTCAAGCAAATATCTACAGAGCCATAGTCCCTAAGTGAAAGTAGTAAAATAATGTCCAAGCGCCGTCATACATATTGACAATGATATTTAAATAATTCAATAAATAATTTACAATGATTCGTTTTCTCGAATCTCGACGTTATGTCACCTAATTAGTGATTGTAACCGAGCACTTTGGCATCGCGCAGCGTAGTAATCGGCTTCTACTAACTAAAAAGCCTGCCCAGTACGTAGCTTGGGCAGGGTTTTGGCTCGGACACTTTTTTTGCACGATTGAGACTCTATAGATATTTGCTCGAAGAAGGTAGAGTACAAAGTAGGAAACAACAAACATAGCAGTTAATATTATATACTAGCAATCCGCCCCGGATTTTCACAGGTGTATTATATATATATATATATATATAAACCTTTCTCTTGAATCATTCTATCTATTTAAAAAAAACGCATCAAAATCCGTTGCGTAGTTTTAAAGATATAAGCATACATAGGGACAGACGGACAGGGAATGACTTTGTTTTATACTATGTAGTGATGATATTATTTTATGTTGGTACAAAGCAAAATCAGTAATAAGATATAAAAAATAAGATTCTCCGAAGACCCGGTAATGGCCCGGTAAGTAACACAAACGTTTCTGAGAAATGAAAAGAAAACGATAGAAATTATATTTCAACAGACATTTACGAAGCTTTTGGTAAGTAGGTAGGTAAAGCTCTCTGCTCTCTGTAAAATACATGGATGTAAAAAGGGAGGGGATTAGAAACGAGGTCATGTGACTTGAACTCAACTTTGACCCTAATAATAAGATGGCGACTTCGGCTTCTTCCACAACGCATAAAATACAAAAATAAAAAATAACAACAACAAGAGTGTCGTCTGAAACTTTCAAAATAGTCTTTACGTAATAATTATTTTTTGCAAAAAACGGCATAACCAACTTCAACCGTAAAAAAAATATTAGGGGACATCATACACACGGCCTCTGACCCCAAACTAAGCAAAGCTTGTGATATGGCTACCAGAGACTGATATACTACTTAAACTTAATTATACATATTTTAAATTCATACTTATATAAATGGTACCTAAATAACACCCAGACTCAGAACAAACACCTATGTTAGTCACATAAATCCTTGCCCTGGGTGGGGATCGAACCCACGCCTCTTTGATCCAGAAGTCAGGGTCACTAACCACTGAGCCACCGAGGCAGTCAAACCGTGTTCAGAATTCGCGAATATTTCGCACGAATCGATGTAGCATTTTTCACAGTATTGTTGATTTATCGAAAATAGCTGTGCCGATTTGGATAAAATTTAAATGAAACCAATTTCAAAGTTTACTCTTCCCAATAAAAAAAAATATCGAAATCGGACTACTACGTAAAAAGTTATACGTGGTTATACATATAAAAATATACACGTTGAACTGAGTACCTCTTCCGTTTCGTCAGTCAAAAATAGCAAATGACCTCAACGTGGGGATCTTGTTTTTCGCAGACATGTTACGGGTCTCAGAAGTTTACAGAATTGTGAATTTGTGCCTTTAAGCAATTCATAGAAATAAATAATAATAATTGTTCCAATAAATTGTCTAAAGTAACGATTTGACAATTTGGCAAATTAATCCTAAAAGAATTTGGACGAGGCAGCCATTTTAGACCCACTAATAAATCCATTAAAAATAAAATTAAATGAAAGAAATTAAATTATTTTTATTTCTTATCCTATAATAACAAAAACAATCATTAAACTAATGTTACCTACTAAAATTAAATTAAATGTAATATCATAACTAACCTCCTCAAGTAGCTTAGTTTATAATATTAAAAAGTGTTATATTTATACATAATCGTATAATATATAGTACGTAGGTACTTACTCGATTGTATAAACTTATATGTTTAACAAAGACAGTAGAAAAAAAAATGATCGAAGTAGCATAAGACAAAATAGTAGATTGTATCATAAGGGAGCAAAATAATATTTTTACGGCGAGGGCGTTTTTTTTAATCCAGGGCGAAGTGAGGGATTCTTTAGTAGAATCCTGAACGTAGCGAGGGATTCAAAGTACGTCGCCCGAGCCAAAAATATATTTTGCGCCCGAGTGGTACACTCTACTTTTCATCACCTCTATGAGAAAATAAAAGGCCCTCATATTTATTATTATTTAATAAAACGTAGAGTAACAACTAAACTGAAATTAAATGGTATCTAATAATAAAACAAATAAAAACTTAAGTATATTTACATTCATTTTCTTGGCGCTGAACACTAACATTACAAATACTTCCAAATTCAAAGATCATTCCGTCGCACTTATTTGTTCCAAATTCAAAAAGTGCGCGGCAAAGTTCATTCCGTCGCACTTATTTGTTCCAAATTCAAAAGTGCGCGGCAAAGATAATTCCGGCGCACATAGAAAGTTCCTTAGAGAAAACACCAACTTTGGGCGCACTTAAAGGCGAACCAAGTAGTCTTTTTCGAATCGATGTGATGAAAAAACTATACCGAACAGCAGATCCTAAAAAAAAAAACTAGTTAACACCAAAACAAATCAAATGTCAGTTTGAAATTTCGAATCATTAAGCCCTCAATTAATCCTAAAAATCTATACACTGTTGTAGTAAATCCATGTCAAATATCATACAAAACCTTTTACGTAACTCCGACAGCTCTCATGCAGTCTAGGTGAGATAGCAGGTCCGTATTTTAGGTGACATCATATAGCCGTTCCAGCACTGCACAGATTCACAGGGTCTGCCCACTTCGTGTCTGCGTCGTAAACAGCGCACTTCGCCAAAACGACCTCATGGACCGGTGGCCACGCTTTTTCAACACATTTGCGCTCTTCTGGAAACTCGTTTGGAAAGATTTACAGACTTAGCCAGATATTTAGAACTATTTGGATAGGTGACGTCAATTTATTGAACCTAGGAGTTTTATTTTACATTTAGAGATTTATTTGGATCTATTTAGGTAGATGACGGTTTTTTATTGAACTTTTGGGCCTCTACCTGTTAAGACGTGACTGAATGTAGATTTACTTAATTACTTTTTTGGGCATTTTTACTAAAGTTGTGTTTTTTTAAATGTAATGAAAAAAATAACTAAAAGGTATAGATAGATACTAGAGACGAATACTTTATTGTTAACACAAAGAAAAAAAAACAGACAAAACAAATTAAAACTATAACGTGCAATAAGAGGCGGTTGTATCGCTCACAGCGATCTCTACCTGGCAACCTTTAGATAGAATAATATAATGTTTAATTGAAGCCAATTTAATTAAATTTGATTTACTTGAATATGCCATCTACAATGAAATTGATAGTACATAAGCTGTCTAAAAATAATGACCGCCAATTACGAAAGTTTTAATGGTTAGATTAACTACGATTTTGTACTATCTCGGTCTGCACGAGATATAAATATAATTGTGCAGGCATTATGCCGAAATATCGGGATAACCAAATAAAATCTTTCCTGAGTAACAAAACCATAAGTGTTAATTTTAAAACTTGTATAGTCCATGTGTAACCTTGAGTAGTTTCAACATTGTATTTAATTCCCATCTAGCTATGTTGCTTAAAGTTTTTATCGAACCGAAATATGCACAAATATATGATAAATAAGCCGAGTCAATAAACTTTGGCAGAACAAATAATCATTATTTTTTGCTCCGAATAGATACTAGACATGCTGTCTAGACACGTGGAGAATTTAAATTTACATACGATTTTGTAGTCAAATTAAAAAGTTGAAAATACAAATTAAGTAAGTTAGATTAACATAATTATTATCGCCCGATGGCTTTAGCTTAGTAACAGTGATACGTGTTTAGTAAATAAATTTGCCACAATCCAAAGTTTGTTCCATGCGGGTTCTGTACATATTTTTATTCTAAAAATCATGCAAAACTTAATAATTAATTTAATTAATAATTTATTTTTCTCATAAATATTAGTAATGTTTATTTACTAAAACATATTAACGTACATATATACCTATTTATAATATACCTCTTGAACTGACCGCCCCGTAGGGCATATTATACCATTGGCATGAGAGCCATCATCAAATTACGGCATGAACACCGTCCACGAATGCAGCACTTGCGCCGCTCACATTATCCACAATTGCATATTTATACCTCAAATAGCGTCATTGCTATGGTAATCGTCATATACCTTTATACCTAATTATAAAAAAAACACATGCAAATAAAATTATCTTAGAGTGTAAATTCCTACGTACGAGTAGTATCTCTTAAATAAATAAAAAATTAACTTCCTAACTTCGGAAGCCGTGGTGTGGCAGTGATACCCGCCTTACAATCGTGAGGTCGTGGCTTCAAATACCGGTCCCGTACCAGTGAGTTCTTTGGAATTTGCGTGAATTTACGTTGTGAATATGGCCCAATCACCCTTAGTGGGTAAGCCTAAATTCTGCAGTAGACTATTGAAATGGCTGGTACCTAAGATTACTGATTCCCTGTATATTCCCTAAAAACGAAATCGTTTTCTAGAACACATAATCTGAAACACAGTTAGTACTTATTGCTAGTTTAGCGTTTGAATAACTCGCTAAGGTGTGGTACTTCCCATGCGGAATATACTCGTAGCAAAGGGCTCTACCATTACATACTTTAAAACCAGCTCACAAAAAATCTCTACTACTACAAACCTTATTGCCGTTTGGTACGGAACCTTAAAAATGCGATTGGCCCGGCCAATCCTGACTAGATCTACCCACGCAAGTCGTAAACAGAATACACAATCTGTGACTAAAACCGCGTTATGCACTGCTGGCGACGCTTTTTCACATTTCTGAATATATTTTAGCCAAAGTTGCAAATTAATACTTGAAAACTGGTTTCTGTTGGATAGATAATTTTAATTCTTATACTCAAGGTCATAATAGATCCGCATAGTTTTAGAGACGTGGACTTCACTTTATCAAGACTGCATTTTAAAACGATTATTAGACAGACGATTGTGAGTTCCCTGAACTCTTTGTCTCAAATAGTGGGTGACCTCCACAAGGTTACTGTTAGACACTCAAAGTTTTATGACACTTATATATTTTTTGTAAATGTGAACGCTGTTATTTTGCAAGTATAAGTTTAGTGTGATGAAAAATATTATTTTATTTTATATCAACCAGCTGCGCCCTGAGGTTTCGAGGATAGTTTCAGCACGAATATTTTTTAAGAAATAAAAGTTGTTCTTTGATGTTATTGTAACTGTACCAACTCAGCCATGCTTAGGTACATAAAAAATAATTGCATCAATATACATACAGCTAGCGCGTAAAAAATAATTCAAGTTCTTTAACGACATTCGGCTTTTGAGAGATTAATTCTTTGAACTTGGAATACGTAAGCTATTTCCATCATCATTATTTCAGCCGTAGGTCTGCATCCGGACATAGGTTTCTCCTATAGATTGAAAATGTATGAAGATGCTTATATGCCCAGTTCAATCAGTTCATAAGCCGGGGCCGTGTTGCGGGCGCGGCTTCGCTTTTTAACCGACTTCCAGAAAGGAGGAGGTTCTATGATCATCTGTATGTATTTTGTTTTTGTATATGTTCATCGATGATATCGTTAATCGTGAAACGATTGAAAAAAAATTACATATATTAAATGTAATTTCCCATTCCATTTAAATCTTATCGAAATCGGCTGAGCCGGTGAAAAATCAACAATAATTTAAAAAACTGTATACATCGATTGGATCGAATTATTAGAATTGATTGAAGTCGGTTGTGCTATTTTTGCGAAAAAATATTATCTCCTGCTTGCGCCAGTTGCTCGCCCCACGAGAGCGAAAAAAATCGTCTCTATCCAAATTGTGGATGAAAGTTTGTTTACTCCCTTATAGATTAACTGTTCTAGTAAGATAGCATTGAAACCTAGCGGTACCTATACCTAATACCTCATAACGGAAGTAACTCATACCCCAACTTAGTAACGGTGTTGTTTCTTCGTGCTTATCTTGCTAAGTAAATACCGGCCTCAGAAAACATCCGAGTACGCCATAGAGCAACTAATACAGAGGTGGTGATTCAAATATTAAACTCATTTCCAGTGTCAACTCATTTTACTTAACTTATACGTAGATATACACAGCAAAAAGAGGTACAACTCTTTTTGATAAGGATCGTACGACTAAGTTGGATCGTATGTAAAGCGTTCTATTCAATATTATCATCACTTCTTCTTATTCGTTATCTTCCTTGCGAAGGTCGTGCCCGTCTTGAAATGCTTTGACGGAATCAGATGCTGCTTCCACGCCGCTCTCCTTCATCTTCGTCTTTCTTCAGGGCCGTGGAAACTGGAAGCCCGGTTATCAACTTGATTTGATCAGACCAACGGGTAGGTGAGCGCCCACGTTAACTTTTGTCATCTACTTTCCCAACTACAACTAGTTTCTCAAAATTACCTGGCAATGTGACCAAAGTAATTTAAGACTCGTTGATTACAAATTGTGGAAAGCCTAGTCTTAATGTTTAGTTGCTCAAGAATAGACTTATTGGTGCGTTTCGCTGTCCACGGTATACTATATTATTATCATGATCACTACATATTATTACAAAGCAAAGCCGCTATTTCCTGTGTGTCTGTCGTCCCGTCTATGTAGTTGTGTACCGAGCCGCTTATACTAACTTCTAATCTACTCTATAGATTCGAATGCGGTTTTCACTATCGTTTAGAGTGTTTCAAGGATATGGTTTGCAGTTATAACAATCATACCTGGGCAAAGCCGAGGCGGGCAGCTAGTTAATAACCGGTCATCAGCGATTGGTTCCGTCTATTCTGGTATCTGCTAACCATATACAGGGTTACTTCTAAAACACCAGCAACCTCGCAGGACTAAATACCTAACACCATAAACAACAATTTTTGTTCTACGTATTTCGTCAAAACTCAAAAAAAAAGCTGTTCCATAAATTTTGTCGCGGGTGAACTATATTTTTCTATGGAACAACAAATATTTTTTTTGAGTTTTGACAAAAGTCGTAGAACAAATGTTGTTGTTTATGGTGTTAGGTATTTGGTCCTGCGAGGTTGCTGATGTTTTAGAAGTAACCCTGTATATGTAATTATATCGGACAATGCTGGATGTCGCCTGGCTGAGAGCTAAAACTCGCTAATCCTAAAAAGTCGTTACCATTGAAAGTATTAATTTGCCTCGTCCATACATAGTGTATTATAAAGTCCATGGAGCAACTAGTTTTACTTCAGTAGGGAATTAAACTTAAGGTAAACATAATGCCCTATATCTTGTTTCAACCAGCCAATAAGGTAGAGCGAGTATGTAATTTATAATGCAAATACTTAATTATTTTCCTAATAATTTATTAACTTAGATTTTCCAGTAGCTAGATCATTTCGAATTATCTTACTAATGAAAATAAATTATTACTTGAATGATGAAATCGATTACCCAGTTCACCCACAAGTTTCATTTCTTACCTTGCTCTAGCTAAAAAATTTCAAATTTAAGCTTCAAAATGCATTGTTTGAAAAAAATACTGGAATATACAAATAGTCATAGAATTATTATTATTTAAGATGCCAACTGACATTGGGCTTGAGCATTTGGATCATTTTAGTTTAGACCTTCAAGGGTCTGCCGGTGATATAATTGTTTTTATGTACTTTTTAGTACTTTAAGTATGTAGTTTTGTCTTAAGTAGGTAGTGTTGTATTTTAGTGTAGTTAATAAAGGTGTTTGCCATTAAAAAAAGTGATTTTCACATTCCTTCACAACATACTCGTACTCTACAAGTCCCAGGAAAATATTATATTTTATTTTTAACACTAATTGAATTTCGTCAGTGTCACATTTCACCACGGCATTGCCTGAGGCTTTTATTTACGGAGTACAGGAACTTTTTTTGCCTTCTCCAAAATAGTATTAGGTTAAGTAATATAGGTAAGTACCTACTAGGTATTACTTATAAAAGCCTGTAATGATTCAACGTTGAGGCACGGCGTCCTTATCATCTAGTGTACAGTAAATAATTTCTTGGAGGTGTAAGCTTTACACATGGCATTAATTTGGCATAACAGTTCCTGGTAACCAACATCCAATTTGACTCACTGCAAGATCCAATCTCGCGTGTTAATCCTTACAATTAGTACCGTGCAGGCTCATCTCTCTGCGATAAATAGTTATGTTAATCTGGCCTTGTACTCGTATATCACGGGGTGACAGCGTCAGTGTCGCTAAGGCCCGGACTCCACTGAAGCGGAGACGGTTGCAGCATTTTATCATCCGTTAGAACACAGCAGAAATGCCGTATCGTGAAAAACTAGCAAAGTGAAGCTATAAGCTATTTTCTGGACAGATTCAACTCAAACTCAAATAGTACTAAGCTGCATACTCAAAGGGTAGACTAAACTTGTCTTTTAAAATAAATAGGCATTTGTATTTTTACAAAACCTAATATTATAAGCAAATGACAGTTTTTCCAATCGTCTTTGCTCGCTTATCCATGTTTAGTATAGTCGTATAGTCATTTAATTCAAATTCAAAATTCTTTATTTCGTACAAAAAAACATAAGGTAACATATAACAAAAGAAACGATGCTACCCGCAGTAGTCAGAAAGACTGTGTCGCAGATAGCAACGCCCACCTCCAGCAAAGAATTGTACAAAACAGGTATATATATACATAATAAATAAATAAATAAGAAGTTAGTATGACAGAAACCATTTTTGAACAATCAATTGAACATGCGCGCTTGTGTGTGTGTGTGTGTGTGTGTGTGTGTGTGTGTGTGTGTGTGTGTGTGTGTGTGTGTGGGGGGGGGGGGTGTGTGTGTGTGTTTGTGTGTGTGTGTGTGTGTGTGTGTGTGTGTGAGTGAGTGTGTGTGTGTGCATGTACTCGTTAATGGCCGTGTGCGCGGCTAGTAATGTGAGCACATGTGAGTAACACTGCGATACACGTACACATTTATTCATAACACCATTTGTTACAAGTCAATAAGTAAACATTACATTAGGGCACTATACAATATTGCACAAAAGTACTTGATAATTAACAAATTAGTCACAAAATCTTAATACAATTCAGGTAATTTCAAAATGTCATTTACATCACAAAATTGTTGCTCATGTAGCATTCATTTCGACTACATATCCATGGCTAATTAAATTCTAATAATATTTGGAGTTATTGTTTACTATATAATGGAAGCAGCGAGGGAATGGTTTTTTCTTACCAAATAATTTTAGTATTTTTGCAATGGTCTTACTAACAGATTTCAATTACCGCTGCGAACAGCTCCTCTTCACTCCGCTTTGGTCGACGCCGATGTAGTACAGTACTGTAGAGATTCTATCCAAGTATGATACCTTCAAAACTTGTTTAGAGTCCCACGGAACAATGGGCGTGTAGCGTTGTCATCGATTCGAAGTTGGTATGCGCTCAACTTGTCGAAGTTGTGGAACTCGTGTCTGGCGCAGCGACTACTCCTACACAGAATGACTCGCCGAGGTGCACAATGACGGTACTCCTCCTACGACGCTCATTGTGTCCGATTTTGCTTTGAGTCTCGTGACTCAGACGTTCTCACTCATGAGTAAGTTACGCCTCGTCTTTGTGTATCATGGATCATACGTATGAGACCAGCGCATGTACCAAATTGTCTTGGTGGTTTTCGATTGATATTTTTTGTTATTGTTCCAAAGCGTTATAGCTACTAACGCTGCTGCATTTCATACATTTTTTGACCGACGAAACGGAGGAGGTAAGTACTCAATTCGACGCGTATATTTTTTTATGTGTAACCACGCATAACTTTTTACGTAGTTGTCTGATTTCAATACATTTTTTAATGGAAAGAATATAATCATGTAAAGTACTAACAGTAAGGCAGTTGTTCATCCTAACATCGTTGTAAAACAGCACGCAGGTCTTCCCTATAGCGCAAAAATGACTAACAAAAGACGGAATTTTAATGTCTGCCGTCGACTAACAAACTCAAAATATGCTTTTAGTTCTAAATTTAAAAGGTTTCTTGGGCTATTTCTCTACAATTCGTTGAACGCCTTAGTTAATATATACCCGGTCAACTACGTAACTGCAAAAAAACTAATCACGGAAGTCCTTCACAATATGTCGTACGAATATACGGAAAAATTGTTGTTTATAGTGAAATGAGATGAAAATGCAATCATGCATTAAGCAATCTTAACTTTCATATTATTATAGGTTTACAAATTTCGCGTGCAATGTTTAAATATTAGGTAGACATATATTTTAAAGCTGTCTTATTTTTTTTTTTTAGTATAAAACATTAGGTTGGTTTTTAGGTATTGTCGGAAATATTGTTTATGTTACTACATCACACGTTTGCACTGTAATCAGTTTTAGAAGTATTTTACTTAGTTTTATGTAGCGAATAGTTATTTTATTTATATATTTTGCATATTTTGCTCTTTTTCAGTCTGAAACACGAGTTTAACATAGTTCAGGGAATTGTGTGTGTGTGTGTGTGTGTGTGTGTGTGTGTGTGTGTGTGTTTGTGTGTGTGTGTGTGTGTGTGTGTGTGTGTGTGTGTGTGTGTGTGTGTGTGTGTGTGTGTGTGTGTGTGTGTGTTATTTATTAAATTGTTTTTGCTTTTTACGTGTAGTTTTGACATTGATATTTTAAATAAATTATTATTATTATTTTTTACTTCGAAGTTGGCCCCAATCAATTTTTCTCGAAAACGGCTAAGGTATTTTTGATAAATCAACAATAATATGAAATTGCTACATCGATCCGTGCGTACTATTTGCGAATGTTGTACACGGTTGAAGTCGGTCATGCGAAATTAGCGAGTAGAGGGATCAACATGAATAAAGACCCAGTGCTGACACGTGCAGAAAATTATATCCACCCACAATGTGGATAGATAACCTGATAGGATCGCCAGTCTAATAGTCGAGATAAAAGCGATTTTTAAAACATTAATTGGAATAACGTCAAAAAGTAACCGTTGATCACTTCAACGACACCTTTAGCAACACATTTACAGATATCTGTGCTTAGCAATATTTTCTTTTTCTTTTTCAGACACACAGTCAATATTTTGTCACAATCATAAGTTATAGATAACAAAATAACCAGAGAGAATAAAATAATAGTTACGCAAAAGTAGGTTAAGGTTGTCAAAAGCTTATCGAGAAAAAAGTGGTTTATTTTATTTTCGCAATATCCTGCCATTTTGTTTATCAGGAAGCCAATAAAGAGGCGCCTGCGAGTACCTACTGTATATTTTACGAAGCCAAACGTAAACAATGTCAAGCCAATATGTACTAGTCTCTGGATCTTCTCTACACAAAAATACGTATCTACCTACTGCTGTGAGATGAAAACTTTATCGTTCTTCCTAGCAATTTTCATAATTTATTTGGGGATACTGTGGGAGATATACCTAGTATGTGGTATCATCGTTATCATTATTATCCTTGATCACTATTGCATATATACCTACAGGGTTATTCCTAATCAATTAGCATCCTTTTAGAGACTTATTATGTACATTAAAATTAAGAACATTCGTTTTGCGACTTTTGTCAAAACTCTCACAAAAAATATTGTTATTCCACAGAAAATTATCTTTCACCCGCGACAAAATGTATGGAACAGCTGATTATTTTTTTGAGTTTTGACAAAAGTCGCAGAACAAAAGTTGTTTGTTTTGATGTCCAGAATTAGCCCTTAAATAAAAGGATGCTAATTGATTGGATTGCTTCTTTTTACACATCAAGTACACATCCACTCGGATGTGTACTTAAACCACGTAATCAGAATCGCGCCGAGCATGGACAGGATTAGCACAGCACCTAGGCACAGTAAGAGTGAGGCCTGTATCAAGCAGTATCAGATAAAAGAAATTGTAAACTATGAAAATCTGGATCCCGATTTGGCCCTAAAATTGCGCTGCCTTGTCCACAACACATAAAACTACACTCCAATATTTACGATATACCGGACACCTACTGTCATATGTAAATGCTTTTTCGTTTAAAATAGCTCTAGGCAGGTTTAAGCCAGACCAAATAAAAAAATCAAGACAGAACGTCGTGAACAGACATGTGAGGCCGGTTTTTTATACGTGTGGTGAGTGCGTCGCGTCGGTGTTGCGCCGCCATAGTTCGACTGACGAGCCAAGGCGTAGTTTCCTTGTGTATATAATTGTGTCTGTACACGGCAAGGCGTAATATAATCTATTATTGTTTATGGCATATGACAGGTCATTAAGCCGCACCTTTCACATAACGTTTTCTCCGGTTCCGCGATTATCTCATCTGTTTTCTTAGATTAGATTTAGATCCCTGACGATGTCATCATCCGATTAGTATCTAGTCTACTGGTAGTCAAGTCAGCCCCAGGACAGTTAGGTAAGAAATTATGTTAGTATATGGTGGCAAGCCCTGGTGGCAGAATTTTTAAGCCATCCGAAGGCTTCTAGCATGGTTAAATGATTTAAATAACTGTGACTCAAAATTAACGAGTCATCCGAGCCATGGTAACGCTCAGTTGAAAATATTATGACAGTTAGGTTAAGTATGTCAATAATACCATATAGATCGCAAAACTAATATATGATACTAATTAATTATAGTTAGCCATTTGAACACGTCACATTGACTAACTAAATTGTCAGTTGTTCATAATAATGAGTACTACCGTGTTAAATTATTCAAACCTAATAAACATAGTTATTATTTTGATGTTTCCGGAACTGAACACACATGCCATAAATTTTCAGACTTATTCGTCAACTGGCGAGCATGAAAATATTGAGTGTGCGCGAGATAGCACCTTCCGATTTTAACTAGTTTGTTTATTGTCAAGTCGCATGCTTACCTATACAAGGTTACCTGTTTCCTGTACTAAGCCAAAAAGAGTGATTAAGGCCATCTTATCACCTCTGTATGAATAACTTTTACTACAGATCCAAAATTTTAAAAATTCAGCTGTTCCATACAAAATTACAACTCGAAATCGACAAAATATACCTATATGAAACAGCCATTTTTTTTCTCGAATTCCGGGTCCCAGTCTAAAATACAGTCATCAAGAATCTGACAAATGCTAATTAACAGATAATAAATGAATGTCAGCAAATTATTAAAGTAAGCGACAACAGCATTAAGTTCATCTGCAGCTTTCTGTATCTCACGGCGACTGGGTAAGTAAGTACCTAGCTATAGACTTCTTTCTTGTAGTGCCATTTGCCTCCGTCCTTTGCTAATTGCGTCCAAGTTCCACACCTACTAAATTATCAAATTAATTATAACATTTTTGTAAATAATACATTTTATAAATATACGTCAGATTTTTCAAGGTGTCAGCTCGCACGCACTCGCCAGTTTCCCGCGCGCTGGTGGACGAAACAGTCAACTTCCACATTCGTAAATTTTGTATAACATCGCAGTAATTGGTAAAATAAAAGCCGTCCCACAATAGATACTATCTACGACCATAAAGGCTTCGCACGAACCGCTCGACACCTCGTAAATGATAGTTCCGTCAATAAGGTGCGAGTGTTAACATGATTTACATTTTACATTAGAGGGTTAGTAGATATGGCGAGTAATAATAATAAACGACCTAAATAATGAGCAGAGAGGGGGTATTTAAAACGTACAAGGGCGATTATACACGGTAACGGCCTTCCGCACGCCAACCAAAGTCTGGAAAGAGTGGAAAGGTTAACCACCCACCGTCCTTATCGACTTAACCCGAGATCCCATATTAGAAAACGTTATATAATACTGCCCTCACCACTTAAGCATTAATATTTTATTACGTTTTCGGGTCTGTTAGTCGTGTAATCAAATACAACAGTTTCAATATCGAACCGCAGAAATATCGAGCTATTACGTTTTTATGGAGTCCTTTCAAAAGCATTTCCGTACCTACTGTTTAAGTTAAGTACCAAGAATAATTATTATGGAAGATGTTTCGTCATAATTTTTATCTGTCTCCGTCATCATCATCCCACTGCCTTTTCTAACTCATTGGTGGTTTGCTGGTGGGTATAGTCCTCTCTCTTTCGGTGCCATTTGTCTCGGTCCTGCGCTAATCTGCCTCCATAAATGACAAATTATCTGATATGATAATATATTGGAATCAAAAAACCTTGCGCAAATTTTCTAAGTAGAATATCTCGCTATTAGTACCCATAATATGTTTCTTTATAAGATGATGACTAAAACTTGAGACAGAATAACGTTGAACATAGATCAGGTTAAAGCCCGATGACACCTACCGAGTACAGTGGCGAGTCAGTACTCTCGGCCGAGCGCTCGTTATATATGTAAACACACAAGCTGAGTACTCGGCCGAGCGCTCGGCCGAGAAACGGGCCGAGGCAGTCACTCTCACTCGGACCCCGTCCTACTTTTTGGGCCGAGTAGACTCCCCTCGCGTCTCCGCGCTGACTCGCTTGCTCACTCGGTGCATATTAACACACGCACTCACCACTCGATGCGTACTCGTCATTTTTTCGCGCGAATTTTAAAAAGCGCGTTCTGCTAAAAACCTAAAAAATGCCTGGGAAATGGGTTTTGGACACCATAGTGAAGTTTATGCATCTGTTTAATTGCATCCTATTTGTGTTTGTGGTAATTCTGTTCAACGGATTACAGGAAATAAAAAGAAACGAGATGCAGCGAGTTTGCACCACCTAACTCAGATATTTTTTTCCAAAATTCATGGTCTCATCCAAATGCGAAACAATACAGTTAATTCTTCTACCAGGAGAGGTGTTAGTAATTTTTTAATCTTTTTAGCCATGTTTTCCTTCCCATAACAACGATTAAACTGAAATTACTGACTGTTTCGCCGCTACTTCAAAAATTAGGTGTAAACAGACACTCGGCCGTGTCACTGTCTCGGCCCTGTGACGTTTTACTGTCTCGCCACTCTACTTGGTAGGTGTAATCGGGCTTTAAAGACTGCTCGTATAAAGCATGCCCCCAGTAATAAAATAATTTGATACTAAATTTTATAAAAAAAGAGCTTTATAAAAATTAGCCACTAAGTCGCCATCTTCAATCGCGAAAAACAAAAGCCTTTTGAAAGCAACAGAGAAAAGGAAATCTCCACACAAAGGCAAGCAATAAGCATACATTCTTTACGCTTTTTAAACAAGTAGGTACGCAAGATGGGACCTAAAACGGGCTCTTTCTAGGCACTTATGTACGCACTACTTACCTAGACTATGTTTATTGCTCAGATGCTCTCATTTTGCATAATCTTGTTAGCAATTTTGTTTTCAGGTGGCGACCTACTTAGGAAGTTTTCAGAAGACGTTATGTTGAATGATGTTTCTCTGAAGACTGTACGTATCATAAATAAGAGATGAGATTCTCACAACATAGCTTCCTATTTTGCTTGTTAATTTAAACATGGCAATTTTTAACGTATGTACCTATACAGGGTTATCTGCATACCCAGGGCTAAGCCAAAAGATGGTGATTAAGACAATCGTTAGAAATAACTTTTACTGTGGGGCCAACTCAAAATTCAAGAAAAATAAATCGGCTGCTCCGTACAAAATTGCAACTCTGAATCGACAAAATGTTTGAAATAGCTGATTTGTTTTTTAGCGAATTTTGAGTTGGTCTCATAGTAAAAGTTGTTCGTAATGATGATCTTAATTACCCTCTTTCGGCTATAGCTGATTTGTTTTTTAGCGAATTTTGAGTTGGTCTCATAGTAAAAGTTGTTCGTAATGATGATCTTAATTACCCTCTTTCGGCTTAGTACCTACACTAATTCTGGATAACCCTGTATACCACATGACTTAAATATACAATATACTCGTACATGGTATTTATTTTCAAAGTGCAAGAACTTTCAGAGATTAACACCTCATCATTATGAAAACCTAACTTTTACAACGGGATCAACTGCGAAATCTTGAAAAAGGAATCAGCTGTTCCGTACATTTTGACGAAATTCAATGAACTACTTGTTGTACAAAACAGCTGTTTTTTAATAGAAATAGTTATCAATGATGATTATTCGACATCGCGAAAGTCTTTGCACCTTGTCTGCCTCGGTGGCACAGTGGACTACTAATGAACGTGACTTCTCAATCATAGAGGCGTGGATTCGATCCCCACGCAGGACAAGCATTTATGTGATGTTCATAGATGTTTGCTCTGTGCCTGGGTGTTATTTAGGTACTGTATAGTGTATATACATATATGTTTTTAAAATATGTATGTATAGTATATCAGTCTCTGGCAGCCATATCACTAGCTTTGCTTAGTTTGGGGCCATAACTCATAGACCGTGTGTAAGATGTTCCCCAATATTTATTTATTTATTGACCGACGAACCACCGGAGGAGGTATACAATTCGACGCGTATATATTTTTTTATGTGTAACCACGCATAACTTTTTTCGTAGCGGTCCGATTTCAATAGTTTTTTTTTTATTGGAAAGAGTATACTTCGAAATTGGTTCCATTTAAATTTTATTGAAATCGGCTGAGCCATTTTTGATAAATCAACAATAATGTGAAAAATGTTACATCGATTCGTGCGAAATATTCGAGAATTCTATACACGGGTGAAGTCGGTCATGCTAATTTTTGCAAAAAATAATCTTGTTATTTATTTATTTATAAAGCACCACTTGTTTAATTGCATACAAATTCTGTGCTATGTCGCTACTATTCATTGAGAGGTTTAAGATTAAGTAACCACTTATAATATTAAATTAACATAATCTTAACTTACATTTTGAATATTATCTATTCGTGGAATCTCTACTTACCATTCACATATATGTAGGTAAGTAATGTAAGTATTCTGCGAAAAGGGCCTTGCGGTACACCATCAAATTGAAAGAAAAAACATTCCAACTGAAACTCGATTACACCGAAAAGAAAATACAATAAGCAACATATTTTGCTCTCAGAATGTCTTGCACGTTTTGAAGAATGTCACATCTTATAATGATACATACAATGTGGAGGCAAGCACGCGTGAAAAAGATGATCAATATTAATGTTGCCAAAGTGAAAACCTTCTCGTTATTTATGTTATGCTTTAGATAGGTTACGAACATTGCGCAAGTTCACAACATTACGAAGGTAAGCAGCAATAAAAACAATTTGAGGCCTTAGTTATTCCATATTCAGAATGTGAAAAGAGAAAACATTCGCCATTTCTGCGCTAACTTTTCAACATGATAAAAACATACGATTCAAATGAATAAAAACTTAATTAACACCGTGATTTTGTAGCTCGGAGTCGACTTCAGGTAGAGTTGGGGTAAAGTTAGAAACGTGGCACACGTATGGTTTGTATTATTTTGTGGATACATAGCTTGTCTAATAAGTATAATTATCTCTATTTGTACGTATTTTAATTACGTATTCCATAAACTTTTACAACCTTAACTATTTTTTAAACATGCAAAAGACTTTATTTCTCTGCAATAAAGTAAATAAATAATATTTAATCTAAATAAAGCATGACTTTTTATTCAGTGCACAAATTTTTATCGCGCAATAGATATCATTAATAGAACATATTTCGCTCATAAAAAGTCATCATTTTTTTTGTCAAACTATTACAAAGAAAATTATATTGCATGCTCCCTACACTCCAGACAATAACTACTCGTATCTACCAAAACGACTCGGGCGTAGATACGACGTAGGCCACGTAGGTACTCAGACGTAGGTAACACTGATTACTCCGTTTATCTGTTTTTCTCTTGAAGTTATTTCAATATTTTTGTACTAAAGTGAGTAAAACCAATGTAGGGGTTTAATTGTTTGTTTATTATACTTTCCGTATGAAAAATATGTGCACTGAAAAAAAACCCTGTATAAACTATACCATCACCTGCTTTATGAGTAAATCAGTAACAGTTCGTATGAAAGTAAATCAAGCCTATCAGTGGATATTCTCTAATTTTTTAAAGTTTACTTAGTAGCGTTTTCATTATCATCGTTTTTCTTAAGTAAAACGTCCACTGCTAAACATAAGTTTCATATTTAGTTTTTAATATGCCAGGTAAAAAAACAGGCCATCTGTAGATAAAAGCAAGTCGTTTGTCCACCTTGCTGATAACTTTACGCTCTCTAAAATCACAATAGGCTAGGACATAGGCCTACTCTAACCACCTTTACTATAAATATTATAAATCCAAAAGTGTGTTTGTTGGTTTGCTACTCTTTCAAGTGATAATTTGTCTTTTTGCAGCAGCAGAGTAACATATTGACTTCATTTTTGGCTAGTTCAAAGCAAGTGCTTCGAAAGAACTTCGAAAAAAAAACATGAGCTGCTTTTTATATCAGAAAAATAAAAGGCTCCTACGGAACAGCACAAAGTCAAAACATCACGGGGGCGAAACCGCAAGCAAAAGCGAGCCACAGATAAAAAAAAATCATGACTTTATTAGTTATGTTTTCGTTTTCCTCAGCTCTAAAAGTCTGAACAATAGCCAAATAGTGTGCGAAATCATTAATATCGACAGGCCGTCATGAATTCATAGCGTTTTTCCGTTTTTCGCGAGCGCATGTGATCGATGTTTCATATTGTTGGCACTTGTTTATAAGCCCGACCGCGGGCGTCGTGTTGCCGGCATTTTAATTTTCCCATCACTGGGATGGTATAAATACTTCCCAGTATGGATACTGGCATTGAAAAGCATTATTTATTTATATCTTCATTATCATCAGCCGCAGAACGTCCACTGCTAGACAAAGGCTTCCCCTATGGATATTTATATCTTCATTATCATCAGCCGCAGAACGTCCACTGCTAGACAAAGGCTTCCCCTATGGAAATTTATATCTTCATTATCATCAGCCGCAGAACATCCACTGCTAGACAAAGGCTTCCCCTATGGATATTTATATCTTCATTATCATCAGCCGCAGAACGTCCACTGCTAGACAAAGGCTTCCCCTATGGATATTTATATCTTCATTATCATCAGCCGCAGAACGTCCACTGCTAGACAAAGGCTTCCCTTATGGATATTTATATCTTCATTATCATCGGCCGCAGAACATCCACTGCTAGACAAAGGCTTCCCCTACGGAAATTTATATCTTCATTATCATCAGCCGCAGAACATCCACTGCTAGACAAAGGCTTCCCCTATGGATATTTATATCTTCATTATCATCAGCCGCAGAACATCCACTGCTAGACAAAGGCTTCCCCTATGGATATTTATATCTTCATTATCATCAGCCGCAGAACATCCACTGCTAGACAAAGGCTTCCCCTATGGAAATTTATATCTTCATTATCATCAGCCGCAGAACATCCACTGCTAGACAAAGGCTTCCCCTATGGATATTTATATCTTCATTATCATCAGCCGCAGAACGTCCACTGCTAGACAAAGGCTTCCCTTATGGATATTTATATCTTCATTATCATCAGCCGCAGAACATCCACTGCTAGACAAAGGCTTCCCCTATGGATATTTATATCTTCATTATCATCAGCCGCAGAACATCCACTGCTAGACAAAGGCTTTCCCTATGGATATTTATATCTTCATTATCATCAGCCGCAGAACGTCTACTGCTAGACAAAGGCTTCCCTTATGGATATTTATTTCTTCATTATCATCAGCCGCAGAACATCCACTGCTAGACAAAGGCTTCCCCTATGGATATTTATATCTTCATTATCATCAGCCGCAGAACGTCCACTGCTAGACAAAGGCTTCCCTTATGGATATTTATTTCTTCATTATCATCAGCCGCAGAACATACACTGCTAGACAAAGGCTTCCCCTATGGATATTTATATCTTCATTATCATCAGCCGCAGAACATCCACTGCTAGACAAAGGCTTCCCCTATGGAAATTTATATCTTCATTATCATCAGCCGCAGAACATCCACTGCTAGACAAAGGCTTCCCCTATGGATATTTATATCTTCATTATCATCAGCCGCAGAACGTCCACTGCTAGACAAAGGCTTCCCTTATGGATATTTATATCTTCATTATCATCAGCCGCAGAACATCCACTGCTAGACAAAGGCTTCCCCTATGGATATTTATATCTTCATTATCATCAGCCGCAGAACATCCACTGCTAGACAAAGGCTTTCCCTATGGATATTTATATCTTCATTATCATCAGCCGCAGAACGTCTACTGCTAGACAAAGGCTTCCCTTATGGATATTTATTTCTTCATTATCATCAGCCGCAGAACATCCACTGCTAGACAAAGGCTTCCCCTATGGATATTTATATCTTCATTATCATCAGCCGCAGAACGTCCACTGCTAGACAAAGGCTTCCATTATGGATATTTATTTCTTCATTATCATCAGCCGCAGAACATCCACTGCTAGACAAAGGCTTCCCCTATGGATATTTATATCTTCATTATCATCAGCCGCAGAACGTCCACTGCTAGACAAAGGCTTCCCTTATGGATATTTATTTCTTCATTATCATCAGCCGCAGAACGTCCACTGCTAGACAAAGGCTTCCCCTATGAATCAAACCAATCAAACCGTTTGGAAGCAACTTCCATCTAGCGCAATCCTGCGGTCTCGATCATCGATTCTGTCGGTCCACCTTGTCGGTGGAAGTCTTACGCTGCGCTTGCGAGTAGTTTTCAAACGAAATGTTTAAGGCCCCATCAACCATCCATTCTACGAACTATGTGCTCTAATAACTGCCGTTTCAACTTGCTGATCCGCTAGACTATGTCAGTACTTTGGTTCGTCTACGAATCTCCTCATTCTTGATTCGGCCACGTGGAAGGAGATCCCAAGAATAGTACAGCAGAACACAGTGGCGCTCATAGAGTATTTTTACTAGAGGGGACAGTACAGGTTACGTATGTCTCTGTATATCTTTGTACAGCGCCCCTAGCGAAAACGAGGAAGAACTTACAGATATGTAGGTACCTAAGGAGCAAGCAAACGCAAGTTTAAGTGGGCTATGCAAAACCTGCGCTAAAGACTCTGGTACCGACATTAGTAGACACAATACTATACTAATACAAGCCCAAAAATTGTTTCAGTAAATGGCCAACACCGATGGATACAATTAAAGATCAATAAGGCTATGTACGGACCCCAAAATATAGTAATATTGTTTACTGTTTATACAGTACCAACGTGATATTGCCCCGGTGAAATATTCCCACCCGCGACAAGCTACATGTGTATAAATTACCCCTAATAAAGGGGTAAATAAAGATAATCTCAAATGTAGGTGCAAAATCGTTTGTTCTACGTTCGCGCCCGTTAATTCCCTCTGCTCACATTAAACTAAGCATTCATTTATCGAAACTTTTGGTTTTATTCTGGCTTTTATTTTATTCTAAGTATACGTCTCGGTAGATTTAGTTGACTTTTATAATAGTTATTCCTATTTACTTCGGTAAGCAATAATATAATTCCCACTCATATTCACTAAGATTCCCTGTATCGGGGTGCTACGGTACTCCCACAAAAACAATGATTTCTAACATCCAGAACTAATACTTAAATACATTTTTAATTGATTTTGATACGCCACGGATAATTAAATTAAAGTTGATTAAACATTGACAATAGGCAGTGCCTTTGTCAATTTTGATTAGACTTAATTATCTACTAGACAGTAGGTACATTGGAGAGAGGGGTTGGATTACATCTCAGACTACGCTTAGTATTATTTTGTACAATACTAGCTTTAGCCTGCTACTTTCGCCGCGTGATATTAGTAGCTTACTCACTTTTGACCTATATTCATGCGAAAATTAAATCAACCCGTCGCAACCATCGACCTGGCATTTTTTCACATTCCATATTGATGGTCGCAACGCTCTGCTCCTATGTGACACAATCAAACGAACAAACGCGCATTGGGGTTTACAATATTAATGAGGATTATTTAAGTTCTCGAATGAAGACCTACTATACTACAAGATATTACTACGTAAGTATAATCAAGACTATAGGAGCACCTTGCAATATAAACCGCTCCCAAACGGTCTTATTAGAAATTTAGAAATCCACAGTGCTTATCCAAGGGCTGATGGATGAATGGGATGATTATCTTAAATTCATCACAAAAATACCTACACCATACATACTCGTACATACGAGCTCGTCACCAGCTACGAGCTCGTAGCTGGTGACGAAAATAAAACATTTTTTTTTTAATTTCTATTAGGTTTGCGTTTGACTACATACTGCCTGGTGTTGAGCAGATGTGCGGTCTAGGGTGTAACTCGCTTACCTAGAAGATACCTATTTACTCGGGATTTGAAGACACCTACGTTGTACTTTAACGGGAAGACAGACCCAGGCAAAGCGTTCCACATTCTGGCTGTTCGTATGAGGAATGAGGATTCGAAACGCTTGGTTCTAACGCGCGGAATGTCCACCATAAAAGGGTGGCGCTTTGGTCGCGTCAGCCGTACGATAGAAGAAAGGGACAGGACATAAGGTAGCTTTGAATCCATTTTATTTTCTTTTCATCAATTAAATTATTGTCAACACTAAAATGAGGATTTGTATCTCATAGAGATACCAGAGAGATAATGTGGTCGATAGAGAAAATCTAAATGAGATGCAGCAATTTAATATATTCATATGAATTTTTTTTAACAAATAATTAGTGTTTTATGAATTGTGTGAGTTTTTAGCGATGAAATCAAATAATAATTCTTTTGATGACTTTTGATTGACATCAAATAACATTGTTGTGCTACTGCAATAATATTATTTGATGATTAATACAACAATATTTGACATTGATTCCATAATTCTATAATAGCATGCAACTCTATTAGAAAGGTTCCACTACACAACAATTATGACTATTTTTATGATTTCCTTTGACGTATTGCTGATGAATAATTTGACTTTTTGCTATTATTTTATTTACTATTGAATATTATTATTTATGACTAAGAAATTTTTATTTATGTATTTATTTCTTTTCAATTTTGATTTTCGCAGAAAATAAAAGAAGAAATAGAAGAATTACGCGCAGAAATTGAGAGTGTTGCTGGCCACTAGGGTCGGGGGCGCACATCAGCCCCCCGTTTGCTGGCTTCCTGTGTAGAAACGGAACACCATATAGTTTCTATATTTCAATTTTGTAAACTGACTTACTTCCCTTGTATGACTGACATGTTGTAAATGGCCAATAAATGATCTGAATTTGAATCTGATAGAAAGATAGATGAAAAAATCGGTTCGGTATTTTAACCGGGGTTTTAGACAGGTATCGTAGTAGTAGTAAGGTAGTCAAATTCCAATACATGTTTGACAGTTTTTTACAGCAGCTTGGAAAGTTTTTCCATGCATTTTTATGTTATAGACTTACTTCAAGTGACAATAGTACTATCAATCTGTTTTATAGTTATTCTAGCAACCCACCCTGGATGTATTATGCATATAAACCTTCCTCTTGAATAATTATATTTATTAAATAAAACCGCAACTAAATCCGTTGCGTAGTTTTAAAGATAAGCCTACATAGGGACAGACAGACAGCGGGAAGCAACTTTGTTTTATACTATGCAGTGATGTGGTAAATTTGAAGGATCAAAATATCGATAAAATCGGTGTCAAAAGTGGAGAAGCTCGATCCAAGAAACCCCAAGGCCCAAGAAGGGCGGTGGTAATGAAGAGCGACACCGTGCTAATTGACGCGAGACGGCGCCGGCTGACCGCGGCCGAGGATAAGGAAATCCCGGTATTAGCCTTAAGGTGCTTAAGCTTGCCTGGTCTTAACGCTACTATACAGCCAAAAGGTCCGAAAGTCGAGTACTGTTGGAAAAATACGATAGTTTCTCGCTTTGTCGACCGTATCATCTTAGGTCGCTTTACCGCTCTCATAGCGGGACAATTTTTAGACAAATTATATTATATGTATAACTAGCTGATCCAATAGAAGTTGTTTTACTGTGTAATAAATAAAATAAAAATCTAGAAAGAGCCACTCTTAGGCGTATAAAAGATAGTCTACGATCTATTTTAATATCAGATTTAACAAATACGCACAAATAATTCATAAAAATCGGTCAAACCGTTGTGGAGGGGTTCGATGACAAATATTGTGACTCGAGATTTTATTATGAGAAGATAAAATGTACTGAAATTTGTCAAATTACGTGATTATGATAGTTATTAGTACAAATTATGTAAATCCCGGTATTAGCCTTAAGGTTCTTAACTTGCCTTGTCTTATAGCGCTACTAAGAGCTAAAAGGTCCGAAAAACGAGTACTATTGGAAAGAATAGGTACATTAGTTTATCGCTTTGTGGACCTTATCGCTCCCATATCCAAATAATTTTTCAGTATATTTGGCTAGAACTGAAGTGATCCAAGTATCATTTTTATGGTAATTGAGTTAGATAAGTTTTCGAGATTAATACACATTAAAATATGGCATAGAAGTGATCCCAGCAATAGATACACTTAGCAAGTATCAAAAACACTACTTGGTTCATTTTCTGTTCTTAACTAGCTATAATATAGTGTACTTAGCCTATTTTTAGCTCTGTTATTTTATAAAGGCCTCCGGCATAGCTCCAAAATGTAATGTGTCATCCGAGCCACGGCTGCACTCAGTTAAAGGTAAATGCCACCCGCGATCACCGATCAGAAGCCTGGCTGACTTATTTTTCTTCTAACTTCGTTGATCAACCTAAACACCTAGTGAAACTACTTTATAAACGCTACTTCTAGTACCAAAATATAAAATATATCAATCACAGTGGAAACTTACATCGCAGACAATTGCGTTTTACCTGAGTTTCACCTTTCCTGGAACCCGAGGGTGTTACCATGGAGCCGGAGTATTATGGCATTCTTTTGACAAAACATTATTCGTCTTTTCAGAGAGTTATATAATTGAAGTTCGGTTTCATCGTCACCAACTTAGATAGATCAGGACTGACATTTCGTCCGAATTATTAGTCGAAAGGTTCTGTTGTCTTCCTTTCTGAAATATCGCTCTACAAGTCTACACTAAAAAATGAAAGAAATAGGGCTTATTTCTTTAATTTGGTTTTCTTATTATGTGTTCTTTGATGGAATCAATTCTTTTCTGACACATTCCTCTGCTTTTTTCCACCAATAAAAGAATTAAAAACCTTTGATCAGTACTGTACTGTACTGTACCAGCCTTTTTAATAGTCCACTGCAGGACGTAGGCCTACCCACGAAGAGTGATTGGGCCATATCCACCACGCTGGCCCAGTGCGGGTTGGTGGATTCACATACGCCATCGAATTTCTTTTACGGACGTATGCAGGTTGCCTCACGATATTTTCCTTCACCGAAAAGCCAATGATGTGAAATTCCGTACATAAGTTCCAAATAACTCATTGGTACGGGATCGGGATTTGAACCCACGACCTCACGATTGCAGGTCGGGTGTTACTACCACTAGACCACCACGGCTTATTGATTATTTGATTAGTAACAATAACCAATAAAATAATTAAAAATCTTTGATTAGTATCAAAGTTTGATTAGTATGAAAGATTTTTAAATTATTTTATTGGTTATAGATACTTATCAAAGGTTTTTTAATTATTTTATTGGTACTCATAGTTCTCCGAACAGTAGTCTAACTGAATTTCCTCAAACCTATCTCGACTCGCTCTTGACCGATTTGACTCACGCTCATAAATCTTATTATGATTACGATCTTACCAAATATTAAAATCGGCTGATAAATAGCGCGTTAGTAAATTTCCCCAATTTTGAGGTATTTATTTTTTTGGGGAAATTTACAATACTATACCGCCGACGCCATAAAACTCCATAAATAAATCGATATCAGAGGTTCCCACAACACGGGCCGAGAGCCTGGTGTGGGAGTATTGGCTAGACTTGGTGTGAATCTACTATAGTTTTTTATATAATGTACATATATTGTATTGTCAAATAAGAATGAGAAAAATCTATTGCATCCTACTTTATGTCGTCAAAGATAATACATTTTATGTTACTAATTCCTAATAATGGTCTAAACTGAACCAAGGTGAAAAGGACAGCTTAGTATACCCTATGCGAGTATTCCTGCAGTCTGCGGGATGAATCTTCGACCACATCGTTGCTTACCATCAGACGACATGTTGTTAAAACACGAACTTTTAATAAGGGAAAAAATCTATTGTATCCCATTGTATGTCATCAAAGATAATCAATTATACTTTACTTTACTAATAATAATCTGAACTGAATCCCCTTTTCAGCTTAGGATACCCTATGCGAATAATCCTGCTGTCTGCGTGCTTCATCTTTGACCACATCGTTGCACACCATCACACGACATGTTGTTCAAACACGAACTTTTTCGCAAAGCAAACAAATTCAATTATGAAAGCCTGTCAATAATACTGTGAAATAAAATCAATCAATTTTAATAGTACAGCGCCATCATGCGCTGGTGTTGCCAGCGGCTGCGACCAAATACAATTTTATTCGTTTTACAATGTTGGCACTAGCATTAATCGGCCTCCATTCACTCCAAACTCGATTTGTCGCTCGCTCGATGTTTGCCTAAGGTATTTTCGTGACCGAATTAAATAAATGCTTTAATATAGACATGCTAAAAACATTATGCAAAATCTCGTAGTGGCTTAGTAGAAGTAATGCTCACCTTATAATCAGAACGTCGTGAGTTGAAATTTTAATCTCGGTCCCGGATACACCAGTTCTCTGAGACATTGGGACTTATGTACAGATTTCTACCCGGACATATCAGTTCTTTGTAACTTAAGTACAGCTTTCCAAAGGCTTTTCGATGAAGGAAAACATAGGGAAGAAATCTGCATTTAGTTTTTTCTTACTTACGTTACCAAACATGGTTAATACCTAAAGTCATTTCACGCAGATTAATGTACGCAGCACACGTCACATCATCAGCACCGGCAGCGTCACCTTCAAACCTCACTGCTTCAAACCTCACTGCTTCAAACATCCTCGAGCCGTGACGGGTTACTTTTTGGTCTGTACTACTTATTAGGTAGTTGAAACTTAGCGTTACCCTTTAACTGGTGAGTTGGTGACGTGCGGTCTCACAGGCCGACCGGCGCAAGCGAAACTTCATATCACCCCCTTCCCCGCACTTCCCGTGTTTGAGCGCCTGAGTACCTTCGAGTTTAATAGTTTAGTGCCCTAGAGGGGGATAGTTGCATCGGCCAGGCCCAAATCAGTAAGTATTAGTACGGTTCAAAATTCACGAGTGGCCTCTCAGACCTCATGTCACCACTTAAGTAACTTTTTGGAATTTCACTATTTTGATTTATTGCGACAAAATCCTGAAAACACGAAAAATCTGTGCAAGTTGTCCTCCTAAATTGAACCGTAAATCGAATTACCAATGTATTATGCAAAAAAACATGTGTGTTTGCAGTGTGCGCAGCAATTATGCCCTAACTGCATGTCAAACAAAATTACTAAAGTTTGACAGTTGTCATTTTTGAGACATGACACTTATGATAAGTTATATTTTTTTAAAGTTGATTAATGCTTGAACTTTGATAAAAAAATATATGTTACAATTATGTTGATTTTTAATATTTTACAAGCAATTCTTGATCTCGAGCCTAGTTTTTCGATTATATAGTCCAAAAAACTTCGTAACTACATGTACATAATTAAAAGTTATATTTAGACGACATTAAGTTGTTTTAATTTTTACTTTAGTAATTTTACACAAAATATACATTAGCATAACCTTCCATATTTAATATACGTATTATAGACCAGATAAAGCATCGGCCTGTCAGGCCGCACGTCACCAGTTATGTTACAAAAAAACCACGTCACTAGTCAAAGGTTACATAACCGTGTGAGTCAACTGAAGTAAGAACGTTATTTAAGAAGAATCGGCATGTTTTAGCCTATATATATATATATACTACTCTGTGTAAAAAGTATCGGGAATATGTCAATAAAAAGACCCGTGTAAAAGAGGTCGTTCTAATTTTTTTACTGCATGTTGGTAGCACTGTACTGATTTAGCGCGCAAAGTTTGAGCGGGATCTGTCATTTAATTTGTTTTAAACTACACTTTTTGTTGGTCATAGTTTTGAGTTCTCGGCGATTTTTACAATGGAAAATATTGTTGAACAAAGAGTGTGCCTTAAATTTTGTGTTTCGAATGATATTTCATGTGGTGAATCACTAAAAATGTTGCGAAATACCTACGGCGATCGTGTATATCGAAAACAAGGGCTTATGAATGGTATAAGGCTTTTAAAGAAGGCCGAGAAGTAGTAGTAGACTTGCCTCGTTCTGGTAGACCTTCAACCGCTACGACCAAAAAAAACATGGACAGAATCAAGAAGCTAGTGCTCGAAAATCGACGTATGAGTCTGAGAGAGTTGGCTAGTGAGGTGAACATATCTTTTAAGTCCGTCCACAACATCCTCATTGACATTTTAGGCATGAAACGCGTCGCCGCTCGACTAGTTCCAAAAGAGCTCAATTTTGTTCAAAAAGCGCAGCGAAAGCATGTCGCTGAAGACATGGTTTCCCGAGCTTCTACGGATCCGACCTTTATGAAACGTATAATAACTGGCGACGAGACATGGGTTTATGAGTACGACATGCAAACAAGCCAACAGTCTTCAGAATGGCGTCTCGAAAACGAGCCGAAACCCAAAAAACCGCGGCAAAGTCGCTCCAAAATCAAGGTGATGCTGACAGTTTTTTTTGACTACCGTGGTGTGGTTCACTCCGAATTCCTTCCAGAGGGAGAAATAGTGAATAAACAATATTATTTAGGCGTCATGAAGCGTTTGCGTGAGAGTATCCGCCGAAAACGTCCAGATTTGTGGCAACACAACTCATGGATGCTGCACCATGATAATGCACCATCACACACAGCCATTATAGTGAAAGAGTTTTTAGCGAAAAATTCAACAAAAGTTCTCGACCAAGCACCGTATTCACCTGATATGGCTCCGTCTGACTTTTTTTTATTTCCCAAGTTAAAATTACCACTTCGAGGAAAACGTTTTGAGTCGATAGAAGCCATAAAAGAAAATCGCTGAATGAGCTAAAGGCCATACCGCAAATAGCCTATGAAAAATGTATGGAAGACCGGGTGAAGCGTTGGAGATGTTGTATTGCAAGCGATGGAGCCTACTTTGAAGGCGATAAAATAAATTTAGATGAATAATTTGTATTTTTTGTTTTATTGACAAATTCCCGATATTTAGTACACAGAAGGTATATATATACTATGCTCAGTTTATGTATGTGG